>CM059186.1:115103313-115211737 GCA_030323885.1 Branchipolynoe longqiensis | reverse complement strand
TGCTGCGTCTCTATTGGTTGAAGTGAATGGCATGATCCTATACCAAGAATCCATGTACTATATATAATAAACCAGAGGGTTGGACTCTCTCTCTTACACTTTATGCCCGGTACACACCTACCGTTTGCGATCTAAAACTGCCCGTTTCGCGCATAAAACTGGGTTTTAGTCGTTAGGTGTGTGACCCCCGCGCACACTAGACGCTTACGATTCGCGCATAAAACTCAGTTTTAGGGCTTAAAACTCTAATCGCAAGACATTCGAAAAATGAATCGGGCCGTTCGAGAATTGGTATATGTGAGCGGTCAGTCGTATCTTATACGGTATATGTGTGATACCCATCGTCCCTTTGCGATCCAAGTCCTTTGTATCTCTGTGTGTCTCTTTGTCTGTGTGTGTCTCTGTGTGCGTCTGTGTGTGTGTTGTCTCTGTATGTGTCTCTGTGTCTGTGTGTGTGTCTCTGTGTGTCTCTGTGTCCGTGTGTGTGTGTGTCTGTGTGTGTATGTGTGTGTGTCTCTGTGTCTGTGTGTGTGTGTCTGTGTGTGTGTCTGTGTGTGTGGCTCTGTGTATGTGTCTGTATGTGTGTCTCTGTGTCTATGTGTGTGTCTCTGTGTCTGTATGTGTGTCTCTGTGTCTATGTCTCTGTGTGTGTCTGTGTGTGTGTCTCTGTGTCTCTGTGTGTGTATCTCTCTGTCTGTATGTGTGTCTCTGTGTCTATGTGTGTGTCTCTGTGTCTCTGCCTCTCTATGTGTGTGTCTGTGTGTGTGTGTCTCTGTGTCTGCATGTGTGTCTGTGTGTGTGTCTCTGTGTGTCTGTGTGTGTGTCTGTGTGTGTGTGTGTCTGTGTATGTGTGTCTGTGTGTCTCTGTGTCTATGTGTGTGTCTGTGTGTGTCTGTGTCTGTGTGTGTGTCTCTGTGTCTGTGTGTATGTCTCTGTGTGTGCCTCTGTGTCTGTATGTGTCTCTGTGTCTCTCTGTGTGTGTCTATGTGTGTGTCTGTGTCTGTGTCTGTCTTTGTGTGTGTCTGTGTGTGTCTGTCTGTATGTGTGTCTCTGTGTATCTGTGTGTGTGTCTGTGTGTGTGTCTGTGTGTGTGTGTCTCTGTCTGTGTGTGTTTGTCTGTGTGTGTGTCTCTGTGTGCGTCTCTGTGTGTGTCGATGTGTCTCTGTGTGTGTATGTCTCTGTGTATGTATGTGTGTCTCTGTGTGTGTTTGTGTTTGTCTCTGTGTCTCTGTCTGTGTCTCGATGTGTGTCTCTCTGTGTCTGTGTATGTGTGTCTGTGTGTGTGTCTCTGTGTGTGCCTGTGTGTATGTGTCTGTGTCTGTGTGTCTCTCTGTGTCTATGTGTGTGTCTGTGTCTCTGTGTGTCTCTGTGTGTCTCTGTGTATGTCTGTGTGTGTGTGTCTGTGTGCCTCTGTGTGGGAGGGAGGGAGAGAGGGAGAGAGAGGGAGGGAGAGAGGGAGGGAGGGAGGGAGAGTGTCTGTGTGTGTCTCTCTCAGAGACACAGACACACAGAGACACACACATAGAGACACACACAGAGACACAGTCACACACACAGAGACACACACAGAGACACACACACAGAAACACACACACACACACACAGATACAGGGAGGGAGAGAGGGAGGGAGGAGAGTGTCTGTGTGTCTCTCTCCAAGAGACACACACACACACACAACACACAGAGACACACACAGAGACACACACACACACAGACACACACACAGAGACACACACACAGAGACACACACACAGACACACACACAGAGACACACACACACAGACACACACAGAGACACACACACAGACACAGAGACACACACACACAGACACAGTACACACACAGAGACACACACAGAGACAAAGAGACACACACAGATACACACAGAGACACACACAGAGACACACACACAGAGACAGAGACACACGCACAAAGACACACACAGAGACACAGAGTCACACACACAGACACACACACACAGAGAAACACACACACACACACACACACAGACACAAACACACAGACACAGACACAGAGACACACAGACACACACACACAGACACACACACACAGACACCCACACAGACACAGAGACAACACAGACACAGAGACACACACGCACAGACACACACACAAAGACACAGAGACACAGACAGAGACACACACAGACACATATACACACACCACACAAACACAGAGACACACACACAGACAGAGGGGGGAGGGAGGGAGGGAGGGGGAGGGAGGGAGGGAGGGAGGGAGGGAGGAGGGAGGGAGAGAGGGAGAGAGAGGGAGAGTGTATGTGTGTCTCTCTCAGAGACACACACACAGAGACACACACACACATAGAGACACACACAGAGACACAGAGTCACACACACAGAGACACACACAGAGACACACACACACACACACACACAGAGACACACACACACACAGACACAGAGACACACACAGAGACACACACACAGAGACACACACACACAAACACAGAGACACATAACACGAGACCACACACACACACACAGACACAGAGACACACACAGACACACACACAGACACACACACAGACACACACACAACACAGAGTAACACACACACAGACACACACACACAGACAGAGGGAGGAGGGAGGGAGGGAGGGAGGGAGGATGGGAGGGAGGGGGAGGGAGGGAGGATGGGAGGGAGGGGGAGGGAGGGAAGGGAGAGTGTATGTGTGTCTCTCTCTCAGAGACAGACACACACAGACAACACACACACACACAGACACACAGAGACACACACACAGACACACAGAAACACAGAGACACACACACAGAGACACACACAGACACACAGAGACACAGAGTCACACACACAGACACACACAGAGACACACACACAGACACAGAGACACACAGAGGCACAGAGTAACACACACACAGACACACACACAGACACACAGAGAGACACACACAGACACACAGAAACACAGAGACACACATAAACACAGAGACACAGACACACACACAGACACACACACAGACACAGAGACACACAGAGACACACACAGACACAGAGAGACAGACACACACACAGACACACACACAGACACAGAGTAACACACACACAGACACACACACACAGACAGAGGGAGGGAGGGAGGGAGGGAGGGAGGGAGGGAGGGAGGGAGGGAGGGAGGGAGAGTATATGTGTGTGTCTCTCTCAGAGACACACACACACAGACACAGACACACACATAGACACACACAGAGACACAGAGTCACACAGACACAGAGTCACACAGACACAGAGACACACACAGAGACACACACAGAGACAGAGACACACACAGAGACAGAGACACACACAGAGACACACACAGAGGCAGAGTAACACACACAGAGACACACACACAGACACACACACAGACACACATAAACACAGAGTCACACACAGACACACCGAGACACACACAGAGACACAGACACACATGGAGACACAGAGTAACACACACACAGACACACACACAGACGGAGGGAGGGAGGGAGGGAGGGAGGGAGGGAGGGAGGGAGGGAGGGGAGGGAGGGAGAGTGTGTGTGTGTGTTGGTGTCTCTGTATGTGTGTCTCTGTGTCTCTGTGTGTGTCTCTGTGTGTGTCTCTGTGTCTGTGTGTGTGTCTGTGTGTGTGTCTCTGTGTCTGTGTGTGTCTGTGTGTATGTCTCTGTGTGTGTCTCTGTGTCTGTATGTGTCTCTGTGTCTCTCTGTGTGTGTCTGTGTGTGTCTTTGTGTGTGTCTCTGTCTGTATGTGTGTCTCTGTGTATCTGTGTGTGTCTCTGTGTGTGTCTGTGTGTGTGTCTCTGTGTGTGTCTGTGTGTGTGTCTCTGTGTGTGTCGCTGTGTCTCTGAGTGTGTATGTCTCTGTGTATGTATGTGTGTCTCTGTGTGTGTTTGTGTGTGTCTCTGTCTGTGTCTCTATATGTGTCTCTGTGTCTGTGTATGTGTGTCTGTGTGTGTGTCTCTGTGTGTGTCTGTGTGTATGTGTCTGTGTCTGTGTGTGTCTCTGTGTGTCTCTTTGTCTCTATGTGTCTCTGTGTATGTCTGTGTGTGTGTGTCTGTGTGCCTCTGTGTGGGAGGGAGGGAGAGAGGGAGAGAGAGGGAGGGAGAGAGGGAGGGAGGGAGGGAGAGTGTCTGTGTGTGTCTCTCTCAGAGACACAGACACACAGAGACAGACACACAGAGACACACACATAGAGACACACACAGAGACACAGTCACACACACAGAGACACACACAGAGACACACACACAGAAACACACACACAAACACACACACACACACAGATACAGGGAGGGAGAGAGGGAGGGAGGAGAGTGTCTGTGTGTCTCTCTCAGAGACACACACACACAGACACACACATAGAGACACACACACAGACACAGTCACACGCACAGACACACACACAGAGACACAGACACACAGAGACAGATAGTAACACACACAGAGACACACACACAGACACAGGGAGGGAGGGGAGGAGAGGGAGGGAGGGAGGGAGGGAGGGAGGAGGGAGGGAGGGGGGAGGAGGGAGGGAGGGAGGGAGGGAGAGTGTCTGTGTGTCTCTCTCAGAGACACACACACACACAGACACAGACACACACAGAGACACAGAGTCACACACACAGACACACACACAGAGAGACACAGAGACACACACAGACACAGACACACACAGAGGCACAGAGTAACACACACACAGAGACACACACACACAGACACACAGAGAGACACACACAGACACACAGAAACACACACAGACACAGACACACATAAACACAGAGACACAGAGTCACACACACAGTCACACACACAGACACAGAGACACACACAGACAGGCACACACAGACACACACAGAGACACAGAGTAACACACACACACAGAACACACACACAGACAGAGGGAGGAGGGAGGGAGGGAGGGAGGGAGGGAGGGAGGGAGGGAGGAGGAGGGAGGGAGCGGAGGGGATGGAGAGAGGGAGGGAGGGAGGGAGGGAGGGAGAGTATCTGTGTCTCTCTCTCAGAGACACACACACACAGACACAGACACACACATAGACACACACAGAGACACAGAGTCACACACACAGAGACACACCGAGACACAGAGACACACACAGAGACACACACACAGATACACACACAGACACACACAGAGACAGAGACACACACAGAGGCACAGAGTAACACACACAGAGACACACACACAGACACACAAACACAGAGTCACACACACAGACACACCGAGACACACACACAGAGACACAGACACACACAGAGACACAGAGTAACACACACACAGACACACACACAGACAGAGGGAGGGAGGGAGGGAGGGAGAGTGTCTGTGTGTGTCTCTCTCAGAGACACACGCACACAGAGACACAGACACACACATAGAGACAGACACAGAGACACAGAGTCACACACAGACACACCGAGAAACAGAGACACACACAGTGGCACAGAGTAACACACACACAGACACACACAGAGACACACACAGAGACACACATAAACACAGAGACACAGAGTCACACACACACAGACACACAGAAACACAGAGACAAACACAGAACGCTAGAAGGTGCTCGGGTAGCTAGGGTAGTTCGCGCTAAAGACACCTGGGGCCATATGCAGGAGTCAGTGTTAGCGGGGTTTGGTGTTAGAGCCTGTTACCGTTTAGCTATCACCGAAGTCGGGACCTGTGTCAAGTCGTATGCAAGAGCGCGTAACACTTTCATTATAGCTAAACGTGAATATATTTATAGATTTGGGAAATCCCTCTGCGTTTGTAGCCATATATTAGGCTCAAATCTATTGAATGCGATCATATTTAACAGAATTACATACGCAATAAGTGAAATTTTATCAATTTAACCATAAAGTCGAAGCGTTATTAAGGCTACTGCCGCATTGGCGGCGATATTAATAATTATATTTTCTAATCGACGAACGTACAGTAAACAAACCACCGCCACCGCCAGTATGGTAAGCGACGTCGAAGCGGCGGCGGCGATTTGTTTACTTTACGTTTGTCGATTCGAAAATATAACTATTAATATCGCCACCAATGCGGCGGTAGCCTTAATAATGCTTCGAATTTAGGGTTAAATTGATGAAATTTCACTTATTCTGTTAAATATGACAGCATTGAATAGATTTGGGCATAATGAACTCGCTAAACCTCCTATGTATCAGGGGTAAGGTAACACCGGTTAAGGTTTTGGTGTTAGGCCTATCACCGACTCGTGCATACCATTTTTCGCCGCTAACCGGGAAATTCCCGCTTACCACCGTTTTGGCTCGCTACCACCGACTCCTGCATATGGCCCCAGGTGCGTGGATCGCAGCACGAAACGGACGGTATATGTGCGCGTCCCAGTCGGTAGCTGTGTACACCCCCTGTCGTCAGTTTTAGTCGGGAAACGGGTCGTGACGAGTCACGTCGGGCAGTCAGTTTTAGTGCGCGAATCGTATACGGTAGGTGTGTACCTGGCATAACTCAGTGCTCTTCCTTTCTCTTTGTATTGTTTTCCTCATAGCCTACGTACACAGCCACAGATCCGAGCATTGGTTTCTACACACCTACACCCCCAGCACACACCTCCACCACACCTACACAACACAAACCTACACCCTCACCACACACACCTAAACCTCAACCACACACCTACACCCCCACCACACCCCCCACCACACACATACACCACCAAACACACACATACCTACACCCCCATCACCCCATTACACACCTACACCCCCACCACACACCTCAACCCTCAGCACACCCCTAACCCTCACCACACACCTACACCCCCAACACACACACACACACCTACACCCTCAGCACACCCTTAAACTCTCACCACCCATTGGCTCCAGGGTCGGTCCTTGGCTCGAGTTGCGTTGCAGCGCCACCTGTTGATTCACATGGATTTGTCTAACCCCATTCCATTGTCATCTATTCCATTGTCATCTATTCCATTGTCATCTATTCCATTGTCATCTATTCCAGTGTCATATATTAATGGTGTCAATATGTAAATTTGCAAATTTCCACTTTACTACAAACTCATATAAGTATATTTTGGATACATTTTGTGAGATAGATTAAATACATGCAGTACAGCTAATATACTTAATACTAATAGTCAACAATACTTATTTGAAAAATTCCCCCCCCCCCGAAAAAAGGCAAAATCAATAACAATGTAACGTGGAAACAAAATATGTGGTACGGTACACAGTTCCTGAGAACGACCCATATTCTAGTATATTAATTGGTAAAGTATTTATTCATCTGAATATGACATTTTGTAAAATTGTCCGATTTAATACATGTGAACTGAGGTGAAGTACTATAATAAATTACAAACTGTCTATATAATGATAAATGTTAAAATATAAAAACCCAAAGGCATATGGAGGAGGTGTGAAATTGGTAAACTATTATTCATTGAGTGTAGAATTTGTATAATTGAATAGTCTTTGGAGGGAGTGTCACTTCCGAGCTTGGCTAAGAACAGTCTTTGGAAGAGTCACCTCAGATGTCTTTTGCGCGTTTGTGCATTAGTGCCATCAGGTGTAGGTCCCTTCGTTCTGAGAGAGTATCCAATTTGGCTTTCTTGGGAACTTCAGCCACACTGAGTGTTTTGTCTTGGTAAACTGTTCTCAGTGCTCGGTTCTGAATTCTTTGCAGTTTGATCTTTTGTTGTTTTGTTAAGAGCTCATATATGATGTCATTGTAATCTATAACAGGCAATATTGTAGTCTTGTACAGGAGCAGTGCAGAGTTTTCACTTATGAATTTCCTTAATTTCCTAAAAGCTGTCAGTTTCAGTGCCAGTGTTTGATTCAGGCTTGCCAATTGTCGGTTCCCATTTAGTGTGGAGTCAAGTTGTGCCCAGCTATTTGTAGGAGTCCACTTCACGAAGTAAAGTTCCACCCATTTGTAGTTGGATTTGAGGGGCTCTTGTTTTTCTCATTTTGGTCCCATAGATCACATACTCTGCCTTGGCACTATTTATTGTTAGTTTATTTTCATGGCACCATGTATTCACCTTATCTAGCGCCATGTCTGTCTGGGTGGCAGCTGCCACAAGATCTCTATCATGTACTGTGAGTGCTGCGTCATCAGCAAATAATGTAAATGTTGCTCTTTCAGATACTAGTGGTAGATCATTAATAAAGATTAGGAATAGCAGGGGTCCTAGGGTGGAGCCCTGTGGCACCCCGGTCTTGACCCTACTGGTGGTGGACTCATTGTTGTTTAGTTTTGTGCACTTCATCCTGTTCTTGAGACAATTAGTGAAGAAATTATATGCTTTGTTGCCTAATCCAGCTCTTGCTAATTTCTGCATCAGAATCTCATGGTCAATTGTATCAAATGCCTTCTTGAAATCAAGGAAGACAGTGATTGTTAGTTCACCTTTATCCATGTTGCCTAAAAGTTCATCCAGTAGAGATGCCAGAGCCCCTGTTGTGGATTTGTTTTTCCTAAATCCACTTTGCTGGTAGGTCAGAGAGTTGGATGATTCAAGGAATGCTTTAACTTGGCGATGTATAATCTGTTCAATAATCTTTCCTGGGAGTGGGAGGATTGAAATTGGTCGCAGTTCACTGCAGTATCTTGGGTTATTGGTCTTGGGGATTGGGGTGACTGTAGCTACTTTCCATGCATCGGGGAAGATGCCTGTTTTAATTATTAAGTTGTACATATGTGTGAATTCCCTAATTAATGTTGTTATTGCCATCTTTATCAAGGCAGTACTGATGTCTTTTATACCAGACGATTTATAGGATGTTATTTGATTTGTTCTGCTAGGATTTCATCACAAGATGTTTCTTGGAGATCATACTTGTGGTTATTTAGTTTGGCTTGGTAAAATTTTTGTTGGGCTGTTACTCGGTTAGATTTACTGGTTAAACTTTCTCCTATCTCGATGAAATAGTTATTGATCTCTTCAGTAAGTAGGTTATCCGGTATCACTTTGCCAGATTCTTCATTGGAAAGGCTACTAATTTTGGTCTGGTTTGCTGGTTCAATCTGTTTGAATACATGCCAGCATTTTTTGGCATTGTTTCTATGTTTGTCTAGTTGGTCTTGGAGGAATCTTGCTTTGGCTTTTTCTGACTTCATTTCTTGTTTTCCTGGTCATACATTTGGCTATGAACTCATCACCAGGGTCTTTTGATATTTCAAATTTGTGTCTGAAGTAGTCTCTGTCTTGTAGTTCTGTTAGTTCATCGGTAAGGTACCCAGCCATGTTAGTTTTAATAGTGAGCTCTACTAGGGGACAGTGCATGTCAGCTGCTTTTGTTATTGTTGTGTTATGCATTTCCCAGCATTTGTTTGGGTCTTGTTCCACTAGGAGCTCTCTTTGGTTGAATTCCTGTAGTGAGTTTTCCAATTCTCTCTGATCACAGTTTCGGTATGAGCGTCCCCAGTAGGTGGCAGATCTCGTCATTCCTTATTTTCTTTTTTAGTATGTATATTGGTTTGTGGTCACTTATATTATAATTGATAACTCCTGCATTGGTGCAGTGCTTAATATTGGTGAATGCTAGGTCTATTGTTTTGTCAGAGGTTCTGGTTATCCTGGTTGGTTTGTGTATCATTTGCTGGAGCTCATGATCTGCAGCAAATTGTTTCATTGTTCCCCACAGAGTCTGTTTCTTTTCATTGTAATCCACATTAAAGTCTCCTAGTATGAGTATCTCATATTTGTCCATGTCGGTTATTTGTCTCATGGATTCGTTTAGAAGGTCAATTCCTTCATTTAGATTGCCATCTGGAGGCCTATATATGTTGCCGATGAGTATACTCTTGGTGTAGGGTCTGATTACAATTGCCCATTGTAGTTCGATGTTGCAGTTGGAGAGGTTGAGGTCCTCATATCTCGATGTATCAGTATGCAGCTCATTTTTTAAATAAATCCCAGTCCACCTCCTTGTTTGGTTTTACCATCTGGCTGCTTTGTTTTTCTGTTGGCTCTCCTAAATTGGAAGCCTGGTACACTGGCTAGTCTACCTTCCATGTAACTGTTGAGCCATGTTTCCGACATTGTGAAGACATCAAATCCTGACTCAGGTAGGTCTATCCTTAGCTGGTCAATCTTGTTGGGGAGACCTTGTATGTTTAGATGGCCAATCTTGAAGCCTGGTTGGCCCTTCAGTTCTGTCAGAGGAAGTGCAGTAAAAGTAGGAGGCCCATCAACCACCTCGCAATCACTCTTCCAATATTCCAGCGTCATCTATTCCATTGTCATCTATTCCAGCATCATCTATTCCATTGTCATCTATTCCATTTTCATTTATTCCAGTGTCATCTATTCCAGCATCATCTATTCCATTGTCATCTATTTCATTGTCATCTATTCCATTGTCATCTATTCCATTGTCATCTATTCCAGCGTCATCTATTTCAGCATCATCTATTCCACTGTCATCTATTAATGGTGTCAATATGTAAATTTGCAAATTTCCACTTTACTACAAACTCATATAAGCATATTTTGGATACATTTTGTGAGATAGATTAAATACATGCAGTACAGCTAATATACTTAATACTGAAAGTCAACAATACTTGTTTGACAAATTCCCCCCCCCCCCCCGAAAAAAGGCAAAATCATTAACAATGTAACGTGGAAACAAAATATGTGGTACGGTACACAGTTCCTGAGAACGACCCATATTCTAGTGACTCCGAACTGTGCAAGTACCATTTGATTTCATGTAGAAAAACCACATCATCATAAAATACAATTGTGTAATGAAAACATCTAAGTTCAGTGTTATTTATTTTGTCGTGGGGGTGAAGGAAATGGGGAATATTGCGCCTAGAACTGAGCTGGAAGCCACACTTCTTGTCATTCCGGGGGTAGCATGCTAACCATTACACTATCCAGGATCCCTGATGCAATCACCCTATCTACGCCTACCTGTCTACGTGGCTCATTGCCTGAGAGGTCAGTGCAGACTACTACAGCATTAATAGCCTCTCACTAATTATCTGTTCTTGACAATGTCAAACAATCGCTGTAACCTACCTTGGCTGCACTGTAATATTTTAATGTTGGCGGGTTATCCAATAAGACTATTTTTCGTGCTTTCCATAGCCGTCGGCGGTGACCCTAGGTAAGAACAAAATACATGACACCTAATATAGTGAATATAGTGCTGTGATAAAAATAAGCAAAGTTTTTCACTTGTCCACCGGACAAGTCCGGTGTCATTTTCACTTGTCTGCCTGAATTTTCACTTGTCCACAGTACTTAACTTATATACATATATATACCAGTGATAGAAATAAGCCAAAAATGTCACTTGTCGACTGCACAAGTATCTTGGTAATTTCACTTGTCCCTCTTAGTTTTCACTTATCCTGGACAAGCAGCTCTTATTTCGAATGATGTAGTGCTAGATACAAAATGGGAAAATAAAGCCAATAACCCGCCTTTACCTTTTGGTGTGCACACCAATACTTCAAACTGAACAGTGAAGTAGATTACAATGATGAACCTAATATATTTACGTGTTAAACATGGCAGAATACATTACAGCATATCACCACTTACCTAACTACATTAGGTTAATCTCCACAAAATTATGAAATTAGCCTGTGAAGAAGTAGGCTTGATGTTGACAAACTACTTATTCCGATGAATAAAAATAAACATGTACTTACAAAAATGCCTCCTAAGCTAAAGGATTGTTAAATCTACATATCCAATAGTTAGTTTCATTATCCACTTAATGCTAGATTACTTCCAATCCACTATCCTAGTAAAAAGGGGCAACAAAAATCGCTATCTTACCCTCTTCATGAGGAAGCTCTCACGGACAACCTTCACCTTGGAGGAATGCTTGTCCCTAAGCAGGTCGCCTTCAGACTTCTCCCCAGAACTGCTCATACTTGAGTCGCTGGAATCAAAAAGCATCTCCTGGCTTGTTGACCGCATCATGGACGACTGCAAAGGTCAAATTCAATTCACTTAGTCTGTATCACAGGTGATTGCAAGGTCAAATTCAATGTCAGATTCAATTCACTTAGCCTGTATTGTAGGTGACTGCAAGGTCAAATTAAATTTGCTTAGTCTGTATCATAGGTGAGGGCATGGTCAGATTCAATTCGCTTAGTCTGCATTAGTTAACTTCAAGGTCAAATTCAATTTGCTTAGCCTTTGCATAGGTGACTGCAAGGTCAAATTCAATTTGCTTAGTCTGCATCATAGGTGACTGCAAGGTCAAATTCAATTCACTTCGCCTGTATCATTGGTGACTGCAAGATCAGATTCAGTTTGCTTAGCCTGCATCATAGGTGAGGGTAAGGTCAAATTCAATTCACTTAGACCACATCATAGATGACTACAATGCCAAATTAAGTTGGCTTAGATCATTTCACAGGTAAAAGTAAATCAGCTAAGATCATATCATAAATGTCTGCAAGGTCAAATTTAGTTAGATTAGATAATATCACAGGTGATTGCAAGATCAAATTAGGTTTGAAAAGATTGCAACTGCAAGGTCAAATTAGGTTAGCTGAGAAAGCGTCATAGGTGGTTGCAAAATAAAATCAAGTTTGTGTTGACATCCTCATCACAGATGAAGTGTAGATTAAATAAAGGTCCCCAAAGTGTGTGTGGGGGCGGGGCGGAATCAGCATTTGGCTAATTAATCATTAAAGATAAATCAAAGTGGCCTTCTTGGATTTTTTGTTAACCAGCTTTTTCCAGTTTCAGTCAGACTTCACCACAGTGTGGAAGTTTATCCAAAGAAGATCCAGAGGTAAACACAAAACATTAACAGAGGTAGCCTCAAAGTCTACATCAATTCAGAGACCAGCTTCAAAGTTACCCCAAGACTTTAACACATTATGTCACAACACTCAGAGGTAATAGTGTCGTGGGGGGTGATGAAAAAGGGAAAATACTGCGCCTAGAGTGGGACTCGAACCCACATCTCTTTGCATTCTGGGCCAGTGTGCTAACCATTACACCACCTAGGCTCCCTGATATCGACACACTCCCCACGCCTACCTGTCTATGTGGTTACTTGCCCGAGAGGTCAGTGCAGACCACTACACTCGTCCCCCTGGAATTGTAAGTCTTGTAATGCTTACAATTACATACATACAGGCAATGCACTTACACATACATACACAGGGTAGGTTCAACAACCATACAGTGCAAAGCTTGTACAGGATCCTGATCACGGCAACCAGTGTCGTGGGGGTGATGAAAATGGGAAATATTGTGCCTAGAGCGGGACTCGAACCCACATCTCTTTGCACTCCGGGCCAGTGTGCTAACCATTACACCACCTAGGCTCCCTGATATCAACACACTACCCATGCCTACCTGACTATGTGGTTACTTGCCTGAGAGGTCAGTGCAGCCTACTACACTCGTCCCCCTGGAATTGTAAGTCTTTTAAATGGTCATTTAATGCTTACAATTACATACATACAGGCAATACAGTAACACATACATACACAGGGTAGGTTCAACAACCATACATCGCGTAGCTTGTACAGGATCGTGGTCACAGCAACCAGTGTCGTGGGGGTGATGAAAATGGGAAATATTGCGCCTAGAGCGGGACTCGAACCCACATCTCTTTGCATTCCGGGCCAGTGTGCTAACCATTACACCACCTAGGCTCCCTGATATCAACACACTACCCATGCCTACCTGACTATGTGGTTACTTGCCTGAGAGGTCAGTGCAGCCTACTACAATAGCATAAGACTCCTGAAATCAATTGTAGACCAATTTCAATTCAAAAGGTTCAAACTGAACACATATAGTATGGTAATTTATAATAAATATTCAATGACTCCCCCCCCACCCCCACCCCCCCCCAAGAGCTGTGAAAAGAATTTCATAGTAGACACTCATAGGATATTCCGTGACAAGAGAC
The DNA here is from genome assembly GCA_030323885.1 of Branchipolynoe longqiensis. Classification (NCBI taxonomy): domain Eukaryota; kingdom Metazoa; phylum Annelida; class Polychaeta; order Phyllodocida; family Polynoidae; genus Branchipolynoe; species Branchipolynoe longqiensis. The sequence goes on along the minus strand of CM059186.1, from coordinate 115,197,775 downwards.
TAAATGTAATGGGAGACTTCAAAGGTTTATAAAGACTACTGAATTCACATGCGGCAAAGATTTAAAAAATGATAAAAAAGAAATTCAAACAACTTGGAGACAGGGTTCATACCCATTTTGACATATCAAATTCCAAGACTTCAGGACTTTCCAGGACCTTTCAGTGCAAAATTCCAGGACGTTTTTAAGATTTGTATTAAATTACATGCCCCAAATCACAGCTGTATTCATAGTCGATTCACTGGGCAAGATGTGAATAATCATGAGAAATAACAATGACTATATATAAAAATCAAGAAGCAGGATAATGAACCCACAAAAAAATCACTTTTAATACATAACATCACTGATTGAAGTTTGGGCACGTCAACGAAAATAGGCTTTTATAAAAAGGTCATGATTTCCCATTTTCAAAGATTTTCAAGGAACCTTCAGACAAATTCCAGGACTTTCCAGGCCTGGAATCCTGAATTATCAAATTCTAGGACTTTCCAAGGACCTGCACGAACCCTGAGAGACCACACAATTATGAATCCTGATTCAAGGCTGGCTGGATGTGTACACATTTCGAGGGAGTGAAAACGTGGATGATCACTTACAAATCGATAGAAGACTTCCGGCGAGTCATAGAACTCTTCACTGCTTGGCTTTGGGGCGACCTCCGTGCGGTGCCTGGCTAGAGAGAGGACCGGCTGAAAATGAGCGAGGCGCAGGAGGTCGTGACACAGACACACACCCAGTTCCCGGCTTGTCACAAAGTTCCAGTCCAGCAGCCAGTTGATTGCCCCTGAACCTGGAAATGAAAAAGGGAGTGGGTATCACTGTATGTAGGTGGGTGTGTTGTGTCTGTATGTGTGTGTTTGTGTATAAATGTGTGTTTGTTGGAGTTTTACAACTTCTCCCCAGAGCTGCCCCTGGCAACATCTAAGGTCATATCATGATGGTGTGTGTATCGAATATCTACAGTCTAAATGTGAACCTGACACTTTGAGGTTAAAAATAATATATTAGAAAAGGAGCTACAAAATTACTGCTCCCATTAAATCTCCTTACCTGCGAAACAGTCCTGATACTCCACATTTTCTGCGGTCCGACTAGTGAGGCTAAGTCCCGCCTCTGGATCTTGCATAGCCTCGAATAAATCGCTAAGAGCAGAGAATCAAGGTAAGGATTTATATCATGACACAACGAGAATGTGGAATCATGCAATATCAATGATTATAAATCAGCATCCTGCTAAGTATACACTATTTCAGAATCAACACTCGGAATATTTAAAGATCTGTTCCCCTGATTTTACCATGTATTCGATACATGGCAACAACATATTCATGTTCTCCTAAAGTTGCATAGTCCGATAAAATCCGATAAAAGCATCAAATTTTCAAAACCAAAATTATCTACATTAGATCATATATATCTAACTTAGATACTGATGCACTTATTAAGAATTTGCTGCCATATAGAAGGGAATGCTGAGCCAATTTAATAGAATCTATTACTGCTGATTCACCCCAAAATTCCTAAATATTTTACACTATGGTATCAAAGTTTTGGCATGCTTGCCAAAATTAATTTGGCATGTTTGCACTTCAAATATCTACAAAGTTAGCCATTTAAAATAAAAGTTGCTTTAAACTAAATTAAGGCATATAACCATCAACCTGATATATTTATCTCAGAAAATGACAGAAACTCAAAACCATCGGACTACTATTACTAACCCTTTAATATTAGTATTCTTCAACTAACATTTCAACAACATGCTACATTTAAACCAGTGTTAGGAGCGAAATTATGAATATTAATGTGATTATCATTTGGTTATGTGCTGTTTTTATCTGAACTAACAAAAAGTACGTATTAACTATTATACTCACTACACCATTAACTTTTTAATTATATTTAAATAGAGAGTGATCCCAAGCTAAATGAGTAATTACAAATATATCAAAAACGACAGAATTCATATACTTCTAAATGTTACACTATTGCACATCTATACAATTATGTTCATCTCCGAATGTAAGCTCACTCAATTACTTACCTCAGCTATACAGGAAACTAACCACCCTCAGGTGGCAGAACATACCAGGCTGAGTGTGGGGACTGGGGTGGGAGTGTGTGTGTGTGGGGGGGGGGGCTCCATTCTCTCACCCACCCCATCACATACACCGTATCGATAATAGCAGCACAGGTTTTGCAGCGACCCACCATTTTAGCCCATAATACTGAACGTATGGCCAACCCACTAACACACTAACCTCCTTCATAATCTACTAATATCCCCTACCTAAGTACCCATTAAATTACCTATTTACAATGTAATGTTAACAGCCCGAAGACCAGGGCCTTGGCACTGAAAAGATGTATGTTCTGATGAATAAACCGTTTTAGCAAAAAGGTGTTACCTGAGATTTACTCGAACTGACAATTTGCGCGACGCCTCTGATGACTCCCCCTGGTGGAGAAAGCGCAAAATGCCAGATTCAACAAAAGTAGGGGGCGTTATTAATAAACATGCTTTGCTTGTCAAGTGCCTACCGTCTATTAATACATATATGTGTTATGCCATATGGTTACCTCAACAGCAAAGCTTGAGACTTTGTCTTTAATAATATAGTTTGGTAGCATTTAATGGAAACATATTTGCAATATTGTCATAAATCAGCCCTGTACATTTTTATTATTTTTATTTTTACACATAGATAATTTTAATAACAAAAATATTAATATCAATTACCAATTTCCCTTCGCCGATTTACATATGCATTATTGTGCATATATGTGTCTAAAAAACTACTAACAAATAATGTAACCTAGAAATACAGATGATATTTAAATGGATTAACACAAAGTATAGTGAAAGCTGCATTTTACTAACAGTTACAAGCCATAAACAAAAATCAAGAAAACCTAAATTATTACTAAAACTAAATTCAAAAGATCTGAATCAAATTGGACTATTGCTGCCCAGCAGTGAAAACAAGTATTAACACACTTATCCATTATGAGCAGGGTAAATAAATTCATCACACACATACACAATTTTATTTTTTTATTGACAACACTTAATTGATTTTTTTATAATTTAATTGATTTTTAATAAACTGAAAAATACCTGGGCGGTGGAGTCCAGGGCGCGAATGACAGCGCCAATGGCGTGTGTCCAGACTCCCCGCTCCTCCGCGTTGGGGGCCCGCAGAAGGTACTCCTTGCCGCGGTAGTCACTCACCTGACCAACAAGACAACAGCAGATGTGCAGAAAAGGTGCATCCGGGGCAGCTAATTCAAAGGGTAACCAGCACATGGCAAAATGAGGCGGCTGCCAGTGCTACTTTAGCGTTTAACCTACAGATTAACTTACAGATCCTCCTCTGGCTGATCTTGGCCCTATTGGGCCTCTTATGCCAGCTCGTTATGGTAAAAAAGAACTATTTTTGTGCACACATATGGAGGTCGACGGGGACCTAAAGTCATATAATTGTGGGTGTCCTCTCCAACCTTTTCTCATATGCTTCTACCGTTGGTGCTTCAACCAATTGGTTTAGAAGACTGTTCGATGGATCTGTCACTTGAAAGAAAAATTAGTGTTTCCTGACCACACGGTTACCACTGTGAATTCCTAATCCAATAGGCGATTTCCACAGAGCATGCACACTCAGCTGAAACTCGGGTTGTGGGTCAACTCTGGAAGCAAGTACTGAGTTTGTAGGGAGTTATTGAACTAATGTAATGATTATTGAACCCTCCAATGCATACTTTTTGTTAATGAATAAAATAAGAAAGGGGTCATCAGTATGTGATGTTGGCCTGGCATCTTGATCAGAAATATAAACATAGGTAGCAACTGTTACCTAAATTAGTAACTCTACATATTATCTATCTATGAATCTAGATGTAGCTAGTTCTAGATTTATCTAAACCTAAATGCAGAGAATAAATGCAATTTTGTCATCAATAACTTACCTCAGACTCAGAGCCATACATGTGATATAATGAACACTGGACCCTATCATTCTCAGAACCAACAATGCATCATAAACAATGAAAACATAAATAAAATAAGAAATATTTCTAATGATTAACTCTTATCTTATATCTAAATATAGGGCTTTCTAAATGTAAATTCAAATGCCAAATGTGTTGAGAGAACTTGATTCACGGTGATGCATTCGTTAAACTGAAACTGAATGGAAGACCCTGCCTTTCTGAAATGTTCTCTTATATTTGGTATATTTCTAATCACTTTTCCTGTAGTTTTTGTGTTGGCTTCTGTGGTTTTGGATACTATCCACTTGATGCAATAGTTCTGAAGTTCTACCCAGAACACAACTTCTTGCCACTGCCGTCAATCAATCAGCTCTTTCCCTACAGTAGTGCCGAGCGTCAACGAGATAGCGACAGATGCCACGTTTTTAAAAGTTGCATGGTCCGATTGAGCTACTATCACTTTTCTAAGATAAATATATTAAACTATTGTGATCTACCTTTGAAGTATTTTTTATTTTGAATGGCTAACTTTTTAGATATTTGAAGTGGAAACATGCCAAATTAATTTTCGCCAGCATGCCAAAACTATGAAACCATAGGATTATGAAGTTCTATTAAATTGACTCAGTATTCCCTTCTATGTGGCAACAGATGCTCAATAAGTGCAGCACTATCTAAGTTTGATATGCAGAAAAGATCTAGCTGAATGTTCTGGTTTTGAAAATGTTATGCAACTTTGAAGAATTTGGTGATTTAACGTGTAGCCAGTAGTATATTGACCATTTAGATCATAATATAGTGTGATGTCTTACTCCCTCCCTCCTCTTTGTTACAGAAGATGTTCCAATAATGCCTTACTTTGAACACTCCTGTCCGTTTTTCATAATTCTCGACTGGGAAGCTGACGGCAGCTCCTCGCAATTTAATGGATCCCATTAGTTGAAAGCGGTCTTTCTTTCTGAAGTAACGGATGCAAGTTTCATCAAGGACGAACCAGCGGGTCTTCCAGCAGTGTCGGGCCTTGTACTGAAATAATATTGTCAAATATCAAGAATTATCACACTTTATATTGCTAGATTATTTAAAACAAAAAAAGTGCTTGCAAGAAATATATTTTGCATCAATACTGAACATTAGCCCTGTTTACACGGGGAATTGTGAAACAAATCGATTTATATGAAGCGATGTAGTGGTGCGTTTACACGAGGGAGTTTGAAAGTGTGTCGGCGACCGGGAACCAGCAGCCTGTGGTGCGCCTGTAGCCGGTGAGCACCACTATTTTACACCATTGCCACCTGGGAACCAGCTGAATCGCTTCATCTATACTACCTCGCGAGGTGGTATAGATGAACCGTTTCATATGAATCGATTCAGCCCTAAAACGCCACAGAGGTGCGTCTACACGGCAAATGTGAGTCGATCTAGGCAAGGCGTTTTATATGTGGCGTTTTAAATCGCCCGTGTAAACAGGGCTTATGATTTCTAATTTTGTGATGGCTTCTCTACACAGTAGACGGCCATTTATCAAATTGTATGTTAATATTGTGGAGTATTTAATCAATTTAAGTTTTAGGACACTGTGCACATATATTGGAGAGCATTGTTTTCTCAAATTAAAAGGGGCGTGACATCAATAGGATATATAAACTTATAATACATCAGTCCAGCATGCCGCAAACCAGGCCTCTGCTAGAGTTAGACAGTCAAAACGTTGAGTCTATCTAGAGCAACTTAGCTAGCCTGACATATATTAGACGATAGAAACCATCCCTAGAGCAAATATGGGCATGTCACGTGTGTTGAATATGGAAGTCACTATCGCAGTTCAATTAATCAATATCATACTCATCTGATTTTGATTTTGTTAGGCTACAGAGCCTGTGTCAGGTCGGGACCTGATTAAGTTTTACTTCTTCAAAGCATAGGCATTGTGTACCATGTGTTGGCTATATCTGTAGGTCTACTGCCGCCACTACCTGTTCAGTCTATATTACTGAACATCTGCTCTCAGATGAGCTGCCACTGTCATCAATTCCGGATATTTCAATCATCGTCCAGGATGAAGAAGACAGCAATCCCTTCACCTCAAGACATGTAAATCTGTTTAATTGCAAATTCCAGCCCTTCAGCCAAGCGGAGGTGATGAAGTTTCCTATGAAAGTCAACGGAATTACCTGTGCCTGTAACCTTTATTTTTCCTGTGTTCTTTAAAATCTCATTTTCTTTTTCCTTTATTAACCAACATGTACTGATTTACAGAGTATTTTAAAGGTAGGATGAAGTGGTTAGTTGTTGCTGTGTTGGGCTAATTGCATTCTAATGTAGCAATCAGTTATTCGGCAAAATGACTTATCCGGCACCCTAATTTCAGCTGTTATGGCTTAATAAGGACCAATTTTTCTCACTTGAGATCACACATAGAGCCTATTTCCACCTATTTAAAAGCATACTTGATCTCATTCCACATAATGATCTGTCAATAATCTTTTTCAACAAAATAATTATCAGTTAATCTTTCCAACAAAATAATGATTATGTCAGAAGGAACCCTGCAAATGATTATGTCAGAAGGCCCCTAAATACACACAATAATTATATATCGAGCAAAATTTGCTAGATTATTGTTCTTATAGGCCCATATATTAAGAACCAATAATTACAAACAGAATTTAAATAAATTGAATTTGTCGGCATTTCAATCATTTTTCAGTTTTGGACCACTCTGAAAATGGCTGTGTCCACCAAACCAAATTAAGGATTTTCCGATTTTCGATATGATCTCTAATTAATTCCAAACTGTTTTTCAAGTGTTATATTCATATATGCTATATGGCACATCAGGTAATGAACTAAGGTATTTTAATCATATACTAAATCATCTATTTAGATTTTACAGCCCATCAAATATGGCAATTCAGACAACCCAAGGGGTTGGCTTGCCTGGTGAATTGCCTGGTCAAATAAATCCCCAGTTTTGGCTCATAACAATTGGCATAGCACGATAAATGTGTACCATAGAGCAACAAAAGTATATATATTCTTAATACCCCAATGATCTCTATCGATTTGGTTTCAATGCAATCAGAACTTTGAAAAATGACCGAAGTCCCTACTAATATTAATTACCATACAGTATACATTTTAGTGGGTATATTATAATATTGGCTTTGGCTATTGATACGGTCCCGTACGAATAGCCACTTCCATATTTTATTAGTACTGCGGTAGACCTAACTAGGTATCCTCCAATCCGCACTGAACCAATCTGACCGGTACAACTTTTTCCGACCTCATCGGTGGCAGAGTGCACTTAACCTGGCATTAACTTGATGCACATGCTCAGTACCATCGTTTTTACCTCCGATTTTGAAACACCATTGGATAGAGCAATGATAGATACTATTTTCATTTGTGTGCGATGTTTGAAAGGCATTTCAATGGAAAGGAGTTAATGAATGCAATTTTAACCTCCAGAATGTGAATCCTTAGCATTTTTCGTTCCTAGAAATGTTCACACAATAAGTATAACATGGCTCCGTTTATTGTAGGGACTTGGAAATATGCTAAAGTCGCGCTGTCACTTTTCAGCATTCCGTTTTTTGTTGTGACAATAGATACGAATGGTACCATTTTGAAGCACACTAATTTTGACAGATTCTAGTTTTTGTCTGATCAAAATCTAACAGGAATTGACAGATACCCAGCTTTCTGAAGTCTAAGGTAACTTTCCCTAAATTATGACATTCTTGCTATTTAGCAGACCTATTTACCACTCCTTAATAAGGCACTGCTCTAATGCATTAACTAATACAAAAGATCTGAAATTCAACAACTTTCAAATGCATACATATCTCACTCAAATTTTGGAATATTAAAAAAAATCAAAAAGCATATTGCTTTTGATTCATTGGAGCTTCCAGTGAAATTGTAATTTGAATGTTTGGACCCATTTGAAAATTTTAGGAGGGTAGGCCTACCTAACCTAACCCATATCCTAACCCCCCGTCCTGATCACCTTAGATGTTGCTAGGATATAAAACAACAAACAAAGTTATCATAACCCTAACGTGATGGGGATACGATGTGATAAAGGAGTGCCATACTAATAAATGCTTTGGCTATTGATACGATCCCGTACGAATAGAGGGAGTGCATGTGACATCATCACTCAGCAGTCAGCGGCCAGCCATCTTGGATTATGAGCACCCTCCCTAGCCATGTTGTGAATGCATGCAGATGCAGTAAAACAGAGTTTTCTTTTGTTCTCGGAGGTTCTGGGCAGTTTACATCCAATGTGTTTACTTACAGCACTTTAGCAACAACTTCTGAGGCCAAACTACTCAAAACAGTGACAAATAAACCAACAAATCGGTAAATAAGCACAGTGTAGGCAGTTGCAAGCCTTCTGTATGTAATCCAATATGGCCACCGAAAGTTGTCTTGTGACGTCATTACAACCCCTCTATTCCTAACCCAATGTCTCGATGTCGGACATCCGGGCACTTTTTGTGCTCACAACGCTCGAAGGGTAAAACAAATGCCATTGTCATAGGGACAACATTGAAACTACCCTAACTATCACACTAATTTGTGCTTTTTGGTGCATTGAAAGCAAATTTCTATTGTTTCTATTAAATAGTTCAGATCTTTCTCTACAATTTCACATTCAGCTATATTTTTATCAGCCAATTGGAAGTTCTTGAATTTATTTTGGGAAAATAGTTTTTGAGGCCATGATCTGGTAAGGCTACCACTGGCACTGACACTCAAAATATCCCAACTTACACTATTAAAAAGTATTATCTCTGTTTTTAATAATTTCAGAGAAAATTGCTCTTAGGTTGAATTATATACTTTAGATCTTCCTCTTCAATCGCGCATTAAGGTATTTTTAATCGATCCAAACAAAGCTTTTAAATTTATTTTGCAAAAATAAATGCTCCGCATAGACTATAGCCGTGTTCACACCTGGGCGTTAAGTCGCCTCAACTATTTTGCCTCCTATAGTTCGACTCACATTTGCCGTGTGGACGTGACGCTGAGGCGGATTAGGGCTGATTCGCCTCAACTAGTTCGCCTCAAGTAAACCACGTCGTGAGGTAGTATTGATGAAGTGAACTAGCTTAAGTCGGCCCATCTTGCTTGTGTGGACGGTACCGGTTTACTTGAGGCGGCTTAAGCACGTCACACGCATGCGCAGTCGAGACTTGAGTTTGTTGATTTTCCGGTCGATCAAAAGCGCATATTATATAATATGGTCTATGAAACCGCTAGCTGATATTTTTTTCATCATTTATTTTTAGGTTTTCACTGCCCAGCATAAGTTTTGACCGTTCCAAAACAATACGATTCAGTCCATACATATCTAGGTCGAACCCACACTCTCTCGTGGCGACGTCGACTAACCGAAAGTGGCGCTGGTTAGTATGGACATGCTCATGCGCAGATATCGATTTCCGCCTTAAACCGACCCAAGTACTGCAAGCGTGGACACGACTCACTTTCACGCCTAGTTCGCCTCCTCTAGTTCGGCCTAAAGTTGTGGGTGTGAACACATACTATGACATAGGTCATAGCATTGCTGCAGCACAAATCACAGCGGTGTTTTACCCTTCGCGGACTAGTTTCCGGGGTTGTGACGTCAGGCCGACATCGAGAATTAACCATAACCATAACCATAACCATAACTATAGCATAGGGTAACCATAACCTCGGCCGACGGGACGGGGATACGACGTGATAAAGAAGAGTTGTACTAACAAGCACCCTGTCTCTGCCACTCTGGCTATGCCTATGGCTATGCCTATGCATACGGTCCCGTACTAATTAAAGATAGTTGTGACTAGTTTCTCACCTTTTTGACTAGAAAGCCATTTTTTAATGTAGCATTAGGACTGTCCATCACTGACGTCGTCTTGTCAGTTATTTAAACATATTTTGCAAACTAAATGACATGATCAGACGTGTATGTTCCAACTTCCTTGATGTATAACATAATTTGTGTATCAGGATAAGCAGCCCAGCCCCAGACAGATCCAGACGGGTGTAGAAAAGCATAAAAATAGTAAAATCAAACTAGATTTGTTGTAACGGGTTAGTTTATCATCACCAGATGGCAGCACCATGTGATGGTCGATAGTGGATAGTTTCCCATCAGATAACGTATCATGCGTGTGCGTTTGTCGCACTTTGATGTGCGATAGGGATCATCCAAATAGTTACTCCCGCAGCAGTGATCCTGTGATAGGATTGCTGAACAACTAGATAAAATATTCACCCCTATCCAGAGCAGGGGTGACAGCGTTTCCAACCCTGGAGGTACTTAGAATCCTTCAGGTTTTGTGTGGCCGTCACCCTATAGAGGGAGTGCACGTGACGTCATTACTTAGCAATCGGCGGTCAGCGGGCTGCCATCTTGGATTAACAGCACCCTCCCTAGCCATGTTGTGAATGCATGCAGATGCATTAAAACTGAGTTTTCTTGTTATGGGAGGTTCTGGGCAGTTTACATCCAATGTGTTTACTTACAGCACTTTAGCAACAACTTCTGAGAGCAAATTAACTGCTCAAAACAGTGACAAATAAACCAACAAATCAGTAAATAAGCACAGTGTAGGCAGTTGCAAGCCTTCTGTATGTCATCCAATATGGCCACCGAAAGTTGCCTCGTGACGTCATTACACTGACCCCTATAGTATTATAAGGTCTTTGGGTCTTAAGCTGTGTTCACACCAGCGCGTTAAGTCGCCTCAACTAGTTCACCTCCTATAGTTCGGCTCACATTCACCGTGTGGACGCGACCCTAAGGCGGATTAGGGCTGATTCGGCTCAACTAGTTCGCCTCATGTAAACCGCGTCGCGAGGTAGGTTATATGAAGCGAACTAGCTTAAATCGGCCCAAGTTCATAGTGTGAACGGTAGCGGCTTAGATGAGCCGGATTAACGACGTCACACGCATGCACAGTCGAGACCTGAGTTTGTTTATTTTCTGGTCGATCAAAAGTGCATATTATATAATTTGGTCTATGAACCTGCTAGAGGTGCACATATATTTTTTTCATGATTTATTTTAGGGTTTTCACTGCCCAGCAGAAGTTTTGACCGTTCCAAACCAATACGATTCAGTCCATACATATCTAGGTCGAACCCACACTCTCTCGTGGCGACATCGACTAACCGAAACTGGCGCTGGTTAGTATGGACTTGCTCATGCGCAGATATCGATTTCCGCCTTAAACCGCTCCGTGTGTGGACACGACACTAGTTCGCCTCATCTAGTTCGCCTTGTCTAGTTCGGCCTAAAGTTGTGTGTGTGAACACGGCTATAGAACCCGAGTAGCTGCAGCTGAGAGCTTGCTATGTCCTACATATAAGAGGGGGTGTAATGACGTCACGAGGCAACTTTCGGTGGCCATATTGGATTACACACAGAAGGCTTGCACCTATCTACATTGTGCTTATTTACCTATTTGTTGGTTTATTTGTCACTGTTTTGAGCAGTTTGGCCGCAGTAAGAAGTTGTTAAAGTCGCCGGTTATACCTCACCCAGATACAAACGAATCCAGCATCAAAAGCTCTCCAAACATACCTTTGCTTAGTTTGTTCAGTTCATGCCACTGAACATGTGGGAGGAGAGTTGAGGTCTGTGATGTATGAATGACATCATAGGTAGGATTCCCTCATCACATGACCTAGAGGGGTTCCCCACACACAAGGGAAGCCATGGCAACCATCAAGATGGCAGCCACAGAAAGCTCTCAATTCAACTTTTAAAGTCTATTAATCTACATGATTTAATCAATTATTCACATAAAAAGTACCTGGTTATGATAAATAAACATTTGAACTTTATATTTATTATTTTAGATCGCAATTTCTAACATTTATTTCTCTATATGGTTGTCTAAAAGTGTCAGTGCTGCTGGACTAAATAAAACACAACAGAAGCAAGCAATGTCAGCACTCTCCCCCCACATATGTAGTTGCATAAACTGAAAACAGCCAAACGAATGCTTGGAGAGCATTTGTCCGAGTATGGGTCGTCTCTCAGCGACCTATAGATGGTCCCTTTAAGGTGCTGAAGGTAAACACATTGGATGTAAACTGCCCAGAACAGCTCAGAACACAAAGAAAATGATGTTACTGCATCAGCATACATTCACAACAGGGCTAGGCAAGGGTGCTCGTAATCCAAGATGGCTGATTGCTGACCTCTGACCACTGAGTGATGATGTCACGTGCACTCCCTCTAGACCTATTTCATATGACGTCATATGAGGTCAGTGCGCGCGACCTTTGGCTGCAGGACAACACAGTCACACTGCAAACTCAATGGCGATGAGCAATCTTCATACAGAAAAAAGTGAAATATCTCTAAAGCCACACCACGTAGAAGCATCCTGCTTGGAACACATATCTAGAAAACATATTCAATGAATATATTATATTAAATTTATAAGGTTGGGTTTCTGCATTTCTATTAATTTGGAATATAGCTAACGTTTTGCACTGCACGCGTACCGGTGTTGCAGTTTCCCAGGGACACCAGTTTCCCAGGGACACATCGCTTCTGCACACGCGTCAAAATCAAACAGCATCGTCACTAACCTTATAAATTTAATATAATGTTTTTGCTAAACATGTTTTCTATATGTGTACCAAGCGATTTGTTTGTAGGTAGTGTCGTTTTAGATATATTTCGCTTGTTCTGTATTGTCTGTATGAAGACTGCTCACGGCCATTGACAATGCCTTCAGTTTGACGGTACGCGCAGTGCAAAACGTCAGTTTTATTACAAATTAATAGAAATCCAGAACCCTAACCATATCAATTTAATATAATCTTTTTGCTAAACATGTTTTCTATATGTGTTCCAAGCGGTTTGTGTCAAGGTGGTGTAATTTGAGAGATATTTGACTTTTTATGTATGAAGATTTGCTCACGGCCGTTAACAATGCATTTCAATGGAAGTGTCCCTGGCAAACTGGTGTCCCTCGGAATCCGCATCACCGGTGTCGCAGTTTCAGTTCTCAACCAGACTCAGTTCTCAACATTGCTTCTGCGCATGCGTCAAAATCTAAAAGCGTTGTCTGCGCATTGTCAATGGTCGTGAGCAATGTTCATACAGAAAAAGTGAAATATCTCTAAAACCAAACCACCTAGAAACAAATCGCTTTGTACACATATAGAAAACATTGTTTACCAACAAGATTATATTAAATTGATATGGTTAGGGTTGTGGATTTCTAGTTGAGAACTGAAACTGCGACACCGGCAAACTCAATTTTTTATTTGTTGTTGTTTTTGGTTGCGAGCAATCTTCGTACAGAAAAAGTGAAATATCTCTAGAACCACACTACGTAGAAACAAATCGCTTGGTACACATATAGAAAACATGTTTACCGAAAAGATTATATTAAATTTATGACACTGACAATTAGTGACAGTACGAGGCAGCGATCGGCGATGGTTTGAATCGGGCTGATGTTGACACATGCGCAGACAATGCTTTGACGCATGCGCAGAAGCGATGTTGAGAACTGAGTCTGGTTGAGAACTGAAACTGCGACAGGCAAACTCAATGCATTGTCAATGGCCGTGAGCAATCTTCATACAAAAAAGTGAAATATCTCGAAAACCACACCACCTAGAAGCAACCCGCTTGGAACACATATAGAAAACATATTCAACGAATAGATTATATTAAATTTATAAGGTTAGGGTTCTGCATTTCTATTAATTTTGAATAAAATAGAAGTTTTTGGTGCGCGTATCGGCAAACTCAATGCATTGTCAATGGTCATGAGCAATCTTCATACAGAAAAAGTTAAATATCTCTAAAACTACACCACCTAGAAGCAAGCGTCTTGGAACACATATAGAAAACACATTCAATGAATAGATTATATTAAATTGAAAAGGTTATGGTTCTGCATTTCTATGAATTTTGAATAAAATAAACGTTTTGCACTGCGTGTACCGGCAAACTCAATGGCAGTGTGCCTTCGTTCTGCAGCCAATCTGTGCGCACATACACAATGTTTATAAACATTGACAAAATGCCCATACTGGGGCTCAGGTCGGTACCTGGACAGCGCCAGTGAAGGCGAAACAGTAAAACAAGGATACAAAAATAAAATGGGGAACATCCTCCAAAAAATAAAGGAAAGCCTGTGCAAGGAAGCAAATACCAATAAATAAACAAATAAATAAACGAGCAAAAACAAACCCTAAATCATAAGTATAATCAGGTACAACTAATACACACTTTAATGTTCATGTCTTCCTCTATGCGCAGAGGTAAAAGTAAAAGTAAGGGAGGTATGCATGACTATCTATCAAAAGGGGCCATGTGTGCTGTATGCACCAGCACATACACCCCGAACCCATCAATCACTAAGCCAAAATAAAATTTAAAAAAAATAAAAAAACTCGCGAAATCAAGCAACCACTACCATCAAAATATTATTTAAAGTAAAATAAATATGGTAGAAGAGATTGAATGCAAACTGGGAAGGGGCACACACCTCGCCCACCTAAACTGCCAGAGTGCATCCAATAAAATAGACATAATAAAAATGCATCTAAAAAAAGACAATCTAGATGTACTAACGTTATCAGAGACATGGTTCACTGACAAACACCAAAACAACACCCTCAATATAGACGGATATAGGCTTGTACGTAATGACAGACAGCACATTAATGCAATGAACCAAACAAAGAAAGGTGGAGGTGTTGCCATTTATTGCAAAGCCACCAAGACACTGAACAGCTAAACCCAACAAATCTCTCAAATGAGCACATAGAGCTACTATTGTGCATAATAAAAAACGAAAAGCAAGCAAAAGTAGCCATAGCAAGCCTCTATAGACCACCGTCAGGTGAAATTGAAGTATTCCTTGAAGAACTAGAAAAGAGCATAAACATTGTAAAAATGCAGAAATCTTTGTGCTAGGGGACTTCAATGTGAATTACAGCAGCAATGAAAACAATAAACTAATGCTGCAAACCACCATCAAGATCTTAGGCCTGCAGCAGCTCATCACTGAAAACACAAGGCTAAGCAACAATAGCTCAACAATAGACCTAATACTAACCAACTCAAACCATGCCACAAAATGGGGCACTAGAAGCTGGGGTATAATGCGACACTGAATAGTATATGTAACCAGGAATAAAGTAAAAGCACAAATACTATGAATACAAATGGGAGTGTTTAAAAACCTTATCAGAAGATACATTAAAAATCATCTCACAAAAACATCCAACATACACAAAACAGAGATGAGTTGAAATTATGGGCAACTATAACAGAACTCGTACAATCACTGAAGAGATGTGCCATGAAGAAATAAAATACAGCAAAACCAAGACTTGGGTAGCAAGACTGCTAACGCTCATCGCACCACCAAAGTAAAACCCGGTGCTTAAAGCAAAAGACGAAAACAATAGAAGACAAACTGGCCTACCGCATCGCCAGAAACAACTCTCTCAAAGTTGTGAGAACAGCAAAAAAGCATAATAAAGCAGGACAAAGACTGGGGAAGCAACACAAACAAATTCTGGGAAAATGTAAACCTATTATTCCCCAAAAATAACAAAGAAGTACATCAAATTCAAGAGTAACGATAAGGGGCAATTGCTCACAGACAAGATGCAGAGCAAACAAATGAAAGACATGTGTGCACTAGGGCAAAAGCTGTCAGAAAAATTCAAAAAAAGATGGGAAAACAGATCAGGAACTGTGGAGAACGAAATCCCCACCTGCAAAACAGATATGATAGAAGTAAAAAATTAATAAATGACATAGACACGAATAAACCAAGTGGAATAGATGAAATACCAACCAAAATACTGAAAGAGGCACTCCAAGCCATCCCGGCCACCATAGTAGACCTATTCCACATCTCCTTTGAGCAGGGGTGTTTTATCTCAGCCTGGAAAATGGCAACCATCACCCCCATTCACAAAGGTGGAGACAAACAAAACATGGGAAACTACAGGCCAATATCAATTCTTCAAACCCCAGGCAAGCTCATTGAAAAAGTGTTACATAGACACATCAATGAACACCTGGAAAAAATGATATACTAAACGAAAGACAAGGGGGCTTCAGGAAACTGCACTCCACATCAAAAACAATAGCTAACCTAACAAATGACATAATGGCATCAGTGAACCAAAAACAATTAGTTGGAGCCGCCTTCATTGACTTCAGCAAAGCATTTGACACAGTAGACCACAAAATACTACTGGAAAAAACTAAAAACCATGGGCATAAAATCCAACACTATGGATTGGATAAGATGCTACCTGAACAACAGGCAACAGAAAACAAAAATAAACAATACACTATCAGACAACCAACCTGTCACATGTGGTGTACCCCAAGGGTCAGTGTTAGGGCCACTACTCTTTATAATCTAGATAAACGATCTTGAAAAATGGCTGCAAACTGACTGCCTTCAACTATATGCAGATGACACAGTCATATACGCAAATGGCACCACAGAAGAGGAGGTAATAACTAAACTAAATAAACTCCTACTAAAACTAGATGAGTGGTGTGAGTCCAACAAAATAAGCATCAACACAAGCAAATCAAAAACAGTACTCTTCTCGCATAAACAAATGCCAGAATGAAAATTACACTGTAAGTTAGGAAACCAAACACTAGAAAATGTAGACCATTACAAATACCTAGGCCTTAAGTTGGACAGCCAACTAAACTACAACCTATGTATAAATAAAATTATACAAAAAGTAAACCACAAACTGTGGCTATTTGGCAAAAAGACTAAATGACCACAAGGAATGCATAAAAATCTTCAAGGGATGGTGCTCCCCTTTTTGCTATGGAGATGTAAACTTACATGGGTGGAGAAAAAGATAGAGAGCTAAAAAAACTGTCAAAATGCAGAACAGAGCTCATAAATATTGTTAAGAGTGGACAAGCGCTCCCACTTGCCCATTACACAAAAGACAAGTGAATATCGAAAATAGGGAATAATTCATGAAAACTTAGCAATAGTATAGTCAAAAATTTAACTTCTAACATACCACTCTCGCGGTACAGAGCAAATAATGCGCCACTACTAAAGCAGACCAGAAGCCAAATAAAAGCTCATGAGAGAAGCACGCTGGAAATGGCTGCCAAGGTATGGTATGCCCAAACGGTTAAGGAACGACAAATTCCTGACCTAAAAACTTACAAAAAATATCTGTGCAAAATAAGGCTAGGAAACCCCCACTAAGCTGCACTCCAAAGGGGCATGTGATATGTCACGGCCCACCAGCGGGACGCCCAATGGAAGGTACCCATGCCAAAAGTAGCCAGATAACACAAAAAAGTACGTACAAGCCTTATGACAAGTAATAGGAGTAGGTAGTCTATTCTAGTAATAGAGTAGGTAAAGAAAATAAAACATATTATACAAGAAAATCAAAAAAATCGAAAGCCATCAAACCCTATACCCAATTATTATCAGTTGAAATGCAGGCAAACAAAACCTTATCAGCAAGCCCACTGTGTTGGTAGATAAAGATCATACCAGAATGGCCAGCGCATTGAAAATACACCTGGGTACGGGGTTATCTGCTACCGCGGTACAGTATAAATACAGGCCAGTCAATTAAAAAAAAAAAAAAAAAAAAAAAAAAAAACATTGAAAGGAGTTCATAGGTACATCACATGAAAAGTGTAAAATTATTGCACAGTAGGCCTACTTACTGCAAATTGGTAGGACAGAGCTCACAGAATAGATTAAAGGGTTTTTTAATTTGAGTAAATATGATTCATCGTTTCAAAGTTAGCTACGATTCAGTTTTCCTAGAAATCAACATTTTGTCTCGATACATTTTGTCCTATTCAGGCTATTGGTTATTATATCAAGTTGTGACCATTTGTGTTCCAGGATAAGTACATTTCTTTGTAGTTTCTTTATTACTGGTCAGATCCTGATCAAACTTCACCCTCAGGTTCTTCTTCGTATAGTAAATCTCCCCAGCTTATCAAAACTGATAACAAAAAATTACATCACAGGAAAATATAGGTTTCCATGGCAACTGTAATACAATCATGCCCACTTACAATATGACAACTGCAGTTTTTTTTATTAACGGTTTGATCCTGATCAAACTTGATACCAAGGTTCTTCTTGCGATGGGAAATCATCTCAGCTTATCAAAACTGATATAAAAAAATTAGATGGTTTTGAATTTGTGTATTTTTTCTGAGATAAATATATTAGATCGATCACCAGTGTAGTAGTCTGAACATGAGCTCTACTACCACGCGGTAGCAGCGGAGACTACGCCATACACCAGCGCAGTACCCATACACTGCGCCAGGTGGCGGCATGGGTAGCCACCGGTCAGACCCCAACTGGACTGACCTCTACTGCGTGTGGCTGACCCACCCCCCCCACACACACCTATAGAGTCGATGTGGGATCTGGCGAGTCAGGGGGCGGGTCAGACAACTACTGACGCCGCGGAGAGCAGATGGTTCAATAAACCAAGTTGAAGCGTACTCTAATTGAATCTTGGTGTTCTTCCGTGAGTGACCGTGAGAGTGGGAGTCGGAGGGCCGTGGGCCATTACACTTGTATCTGGGTCGTTCTCAGAAACTGTGTACCACTTGAGGTAGTCTACTAGAAATGCATATTTCAAAGAAACCCTTTATTGGAGTGTCAATATTTAGATTTCATCAGTTAGCCAAATAATGTGGGAGATAGTTTAGATCAAAAGTAAATGTTAATATTGTGTATTATGTATCTTATTGGGATGGATGTAGCTAAATACATAGAAAATTACATCACTAATTTGTGACATTGTCAACAGCATTGAAAATAAAGTGTCACAAACTTAATGAAAACCTCTGAACAACAGCTCATTTCACTTCAAATGGTCATATACCATGTCTTCATTAAGTTGAAGACATTTATTTCTAAAAAAAAAATTTAAATTATGAAATAGTTTGAAACTCTGTATCAAACACTGAGTACATATACAGTACAGGAACTATTTTCACCATTTGACACACTATGCATGGACCCAGTTATGGTATAGTAAAAGATAAATCCTGAAATTGCCCCATAACATTGAAATCTGAGCCGAACATTTGTATAAAATCGTTGTTTCCACTTTGTTACACTGCTAATCTGTTACTCTGCTAATATTTTCTTGCTTTTCTCTTTAATATTCACAAATAAGACAAAACCATAGCAATGAGGTTTCAAATTATTATTACTACTGTTTATAAAGCAAGTGGCATGTGAAATGTGCTAAAAATGTCAAGTTTTGTGTGGAAAATATTTGATTTTGGAGTCAGATTGGTTTCCATGCTATACCGCTATTTATTGGGTGTGAGCATCATTTGACCTACTTTAAAATGCCAGAATATGTTTATTTTCAATTATTCAGATGCAAAAGGACATACACATTGAGGAAACTTGCTTATAGGACTTTGGCAGCATTTTGATTTTCTGGTACTGATGTCACACTATTGGTACACAACTTCTGAGAACTACCCATCTACTTTACATTAGTTCAAAGTCACTTTTATTTTAAATGGTAAACCTTTGAGATATTTTGAGTGCAAGCATGGAAAATTAGTTTTGGCAAGCTTGCCAAAACTCTGACACCATAGACTTCTGAAGTAACAGGTTCTGTTAAATTGACTCATATTCCCTTCTACGGAGAAACAAATGCTTAATAAGTGCATCAGTGTCTAAGTTAGACATGTAGAATCTAATCTAGATAATTGGTTTGGTTTTGAAAATTTGATATTTCATCGGACTATGCAGGTGTGTGGTGGGGTGTAGGTGTGTGGTGGGGGTTAGGGATGTGGTGGGGGTGTAGGTGTGTGTGATTGAGGTGTAGGTGTGTGTGGTGAGGGTGTAAGTGTTAGTGGTGAGGGTGTAGGTGTGCGTGTGTTGGTGTATGTGTGGTGACGGTGTAAGTGTGTGGTGGGGGTTTAGGTGTGTGTTGTGGGGGTTTAGGGATGCCAAAGATTGTGAGGTGCCACTCTGCAAGACATCCCTACACCTCCACCACAAACCACCTACACCCCCACCACACACACATACACCCCCAGCACATCCCTACACCCCCGCACATCCCTAAGCCCCCACCATACCCACTCACCACACACCCCTACAACCCCCACCACACACTCATAAATCCCCATACACCCCCACCACACCCCTACAACACCCCCACCACACAACCATACGCCTCCACCATACACACCATCACCCAAACCTCACCCATACACCCCCACCATCACCCAAACCCCACCATACCCACTCACCCCTACACCCCCACCACACACACCTAAATCCTCACCACACCCCAACACCTCCATCACACAAACATACACCCTCACCACACACACCAACACCCCCACCACACCCATCCCACCCCTACCACACACCCCTAAATCCCCCAACCACACACATCAAAATCCTCACCATACCCATACACCTCCACCACACACTCCTACACACCCACCACACAAACATACACCCCCACCATACACACCTCAACCCAACTACACCCCCCTAAATCCCCACTACACCCCCTCTTATTTACATACACTTGATAGTAGAAGGAACTGCTTCTAAAGTCTATCCAACCAAAGCATTACAGAGACCGGCATGGTGCGCCATCTGACGAGAGACTCATGCAAACTGAAAGGTCCCCATTGGCACAATCAAAAACCTAAGCGGTGTATACATTCAACATGCTCAGTTGTTGCACATTGTTGTATTTAGGGTTACAGAATGGTATATTCACCCGAACTGGTCCTTTTCCCACCGCTATAATATTAGACCTCCGAATGTAAGCCAGTTGCATTCGGCTTGGACACCGAAGTTCAAGAAGGACATGTCAATGATCGAGAGTGTACAGAGACGTGCTACAAAGTTATCACCAACCATAAGAGAACTACCATACGAAGAACGTCTCAGGATTCTCAACCTATCCAGCTTATACTACCGAAGGGCCAGGGGAGACATAATAGAAGCATTCAAACACGTCACTGGAAGATATGCGGTTGATGCTAGATACCTGAAGCTGGCCAACTGTAAAACTAGAGGTCATCGATACAAGCTGAAGAAGGAAAGAGCAATAAAACCTGTCAGACAGCTATTCTTCAGTAACAGGATAGTAAATGCCTGGAACGCATTGCCTGAACATGTCATAGAAGCGCCTTCCGTCAACGCCTTCAAAGGCAGACTGGATAAGCATTGGAGGGGGCTGCAATATTGCACACATCCAGTACTCGATGCATTTAATCCTAGTAAATCAAATTTTGACATGCATCGACCTGATACAGGCTATAAGCCTAACAAAATCAGAAGCGGATGAGTATGAGTATGAGTATTGTTGTCTATGTCCGTTGGTGACTGCCATAAACCTCCATTTTGAAATGCCTGCTCCAACCACATTTCAGTTTTTTCTCTTGCAGTGTCCTCTTTATGTTGTAGTTTTTTACGTGACTGTTTCAGTTTTTCTTGTATTTCTGTTTGGATTTTCTTCTTAAGATCTTTCTCTTCCAGGCTAATATTTATGGCTCCTTTAATTGCATGCTTAATTACTACTTTGTCGATTCGCTTAACTCAGTCAACCAGGTACCCGTTCTGTTGACCTTAAACATTACCTTAGATTCAATGTGCCCTGGTGTTGCATTTTGTGCATGGTATATAGCCTGATCTGCAACAGCAAAGTTGCGTTCACCACTGATATTTGTTGCACTGCATGACTGAGACTGTTGAATCAGGCGTTCATCAGGGTCCCAGGAAGAACCCCCAGGTAGCTGTGAACCCAGCTGGTGATCTATTAGTCGGATGCATGCAGCACAGAGATCCTGGAGAAGTTTAATGGTTTGATTGTTATTGGCAGATGGTCTGAGAAGCGACTCCAAGACAATGTCTTGTTTGATTGGAATGTCTTTGAAAATGGTTGGAGGGTTTTGTTCTATCAAGCAAGTGGCATCTTCTGACTATGTGCCTAGCTTCTGCGAAATATGTATTCATCTCCAAAATAGACTTTTTCTTCCCAACTAATCACTTCCAAGGACCAGTTACTAACTTGCCAATGAGGACAAGCGCTCTTGTTGATATGCTGAGAATGTTGATTTTCAAAGAATTCACTACACTCTGTTGAACAACATTTCCTGGTGGGCAGACAAATTGAAAAAACTCTTTCATCAAAGGGCTGTAAGGGTACAGGAGACCAGCATTTAAAAAGAGGAGATGGAATCGATTCCCAATAAACCGAAAATACAGAACAGATTTATTCAGGTATTCTGAAGGGGCTGTTCAACTTGCCTTAAGACCAGCATCTCATCACAATTGAATTTGGTGTCAGAGAACAGCTTGGCCGTGCATCATATGGTGGCTTGTGTATTTGATTCTCCACGGTGAGGGAATGGGTATTTATCATCCAGCTTAAAGTTACTGAAATTTTCAGAATTCTCAAAGGCCTTTATAATTTTTTCACATTCCTTTGACATGCCATCAAGTGGGTGCATTGCACCACAAAAACGATTGACTTTTCTTCCTAATATTTCTTCGAGCTTGTTGTCAACAGAGTCATTTGTTTTGCATCGATCTGTCATGGTGGTAATGATGATTTTGGATTTTATGTCAACAGTATTTCCATCTGATGAATTTTTGACAGCTGCAATACTATCAGCTATTGTTGATGTGTACTCCTTTGCAGTGCCCCCACTTTGCTGCCAAAGTCCTATTAATAAATTGTGGCCTAGTTCAGTTTCCACCTTGGTGGGCAGCCTTGGATCATGGTATGCCATGACAGGCTTGGACACCAATGTGGACTTCAGATCTTTCCATTCGGCCTCATGCTCAGGACCCCAGAACCACATAATTTTCTTGCACAGTAATGCCCTGAGATGAACACATTTGTTGGCGAGATTTGGGATGTACTTCCCCACATAATTGATTGAGCCTAATGCTCTCTGAACATCTTCTTTACAGGTTACTCGCAGCACAGACGAGCCCCTCACCTTCCTCACCTTTATTTCAGCATTGCTATAATCGGTCAGGCGCACATTTGCTTGTTTCAGTTTGGGTCTGTCTCTCAGTTTCCTCTACTCATGGGCATTCAGGAGATTAGCACCAGCTCCCGTGTCTAACTTGACCTGAATTAACGAGTTGCCAACCTCTAACATATGGACCCACTGACAGTCTTTGTTAACACATACCTCATTGACACTCGCCCCTATACTCCCGATAAACACGTCTTGGTCTGAGCCATACTCTCCTTCCTCTGCCTGTTTGCTGTTGATCACATTCACTTTAGTTTGACACAAACGTGTGTAGTGACCTCTGAAGCCACATTTTCCACACCTCTCTCTGAATGCTGGGCACCGTCTTACTTTATGTCTGGTCGTGCACCGCTTACAGTTGAACTCGCCATTGCAGCTCTCACCATGTGGTCCCGCTGTGGCTTCCGCTCCGCGTGACTTGCTGTCACTCCAGGCTCCTTTGTTCCTACTGTCACTGCTGCGTCGGTTGATGCCATACCTCGCTCTGACAGCACCTACCGGCTCCATCTCCACTGGAATGATGACTTTCATGTGCCCTTTTGTGGTCTCGGCCACTTTGTACATGATTATCGCTGAATCCAACATTAACCCCCGAGTCTCTCAGCATTTTCTCTTGCAATCTTTTGTGTCTGATGCCGACCACTCTTTTGTCCCTGATCAGTGACTCTAATATATCCCCATACTCGCACATGGCTACCTTTAGCCTGAGGTCGGTCACGTACACATCAATCATCTCTCCTTCTTCCTGCTTCTTTGTGTTGAACACAAACCTCTCATATATGAGGTTCTTCTTGGGCAGACAGTAAGCATCAAACTTTTGTACAACCAACTTGTAGTCCATATTATTCTCCTCTGGAATTTCCACATCGCCCTCCTTTCTGGCTGGTGCGTATTTGAAAGTACGATACACTGCCTGTGCCTCCACTCCGGCAACTGTTAGCAGTAGAGCTACTTTTCTCGCTCCCTCCGGCACATTTATCGCCACCGCATACCATTCAAATTGTTCTTTAAATCATTCCGATTTCTCCACCACATTCCCATCTTTCATACGAAAAACTTCAGGTGGCTTTAATGATTCCATTGTCCGCTAATTCCTTTTCACTCCTGGCACCATGTAAAGATCAACCATCACTCTCTGGCACGTGTTGTGATTTATTTAAGACAAGATGCCCACCTCCTACCGGAAGCGCGTACCGGTGGCCAACACTAGTTGCGTATCTGGACAGTTTCTACTAGGTGTCCAACTTTTTTGGTTGTTCCGTCATATTTTAATGTAATGTTTTGCTTGTCTTTCACAGCATATGCCACTTGTTGTCATGATACTGCCTTCATTTCAGTAGAAAAATAATGTTGTGCCCCATAACTAGGTAGTGGACCAGCCAGTTCTTTTCCAGTTGCACTCTTCACAACAAGTTTTAAAGCTTTTGAAACTTGTTTCTGCGATACCCCAACATCCTGTCGATGGTAGCACGCCTCACCAATTGATGTCTTATACACATTGTGTTCCTTAGTTTCAATGACATTGAATGATGATTCTTGAAGTATGTCTTTTGCCTCTATTGCTTCATCTTGCCAAAACTGCACCTCTTTGTTCAAACATTTCACTTCATTGGCCTTATTTTCAATTTGTGAAGAAAGGGTGTTTGATAGACCTTTATAGTCTGGATGCATAGCCTGATGTTTTGCTTATATCTTATTGTTTGCTTTTGTTTCGCTTGACAGATTCACGTAGCACCTCATTTTGCTGCTGTAATTTTGTTAAAACACTGCTTTTCGTTTTCACTTCTTGATATTTTTTAATCCAAGAAGCAACTGGTTTATCTTTACGCTTGAATGCCTGATTCATTCTTTTTGGATTCCAAGTTTTTCTTTTCTTTCTTAGATTATTATTTTCTACTTCAAGCATTGTTAATTTCTTCCAGCTTGGCAACTCTGGTTTTCAGGTGGCAATTTTCTTCAGCGAATTTGTCTAGGGTCTCCTTTTCCACCTGGTTAACAAAAATATCAAATCTCGAAGCTTTTGGGACTGATTCTGTTGCACTCTCATGGTCAGTTTTCCTCTTAGCAGATCCTTTCATTGCTGGGAGATGCCATTGGCTTGTCACATACTCTGTCAGCACAACTAGGTTTCTTTTACCAGTCAAGCGGATATGATCACATTTAACACGATCAAATGATGCCCGGATATACGTGTCTGGCATATCAAACAAGTGTCTTCTATACACCACTCCGAAAGCTTTCTTCACATCCTGGCACATAACTGAAAGGGTTTGTTTGTCTTTCTGTTTCTTTTTTGGCATCTGCGTGTAAATCTCATATATTACCTGATGCGTAATATTTTCTGGGATCATATTTTGAAGTGTTAGAAAATCTTGGTTGGATGTGAACTTGACAGCCATATGTGGAACAGACACTGAGTCAAGATCTTGGACATGTTGGCATAATTAGTGCTAGATATTTCAATTTCCCCAGAACTTGAGTCATTCATATTTGAGATAAATGTACACGTGTAAATTTGTTTCAAATGAATATATATAGAGTTCTGTCAATTCTTTATGGATTTTGACCAAAAAAAACCTAAACATGTGCAATTTAGTACAATTCAAAAATACCCGCAGATTCACAACAATTTGAGCAGAGCTGAACCCCCCGAATCTGCATTTTGTGCGCGCTGAAAATAACGTCAGTGTACTATTGCTACTAATTTAGGGAAAATTGCAGTAGTTCTGTCAATTCTTTATGGATTTTGATCAAACAAAAGCTGAAACCTGTGCAATTTAGTACACTTCAAAATAGCAGCAGATGCACCACAATTTGAGCAGAGCTAAATCCCTGATCTGCATTTTCGTGCACACTGAAAATACCGTCAGAGTGCACTATCACTACCAATTTTGGGAAAATTAACTTCAAATTCAGAAAGCTGTAGTTCTGTCAATTCTTTATGGATTTTGATCAAACAAAAACTAAAACCTGTGCAATTTAGTACACTTCAAAATAGCAGCAGATTCACCACAATTTGAGCAGAGCTAAATCCCCGAATCTGCATTTTCGTGCACACTGAAAATAACGCCAGAGTGCACTATCACTACTAATTTAGGGAAAATTGACTTCAACCTCAGAAAGCTGTAGTTCTGTCAATTCTTTATGGATTTTGATCAAACAAAAACTGTAACCTGTGCAATTTAGTACACTTCAAAATAGCAGCAGATTCACCACAATTTGAGCAGAGCTAAACCCCGAAACTGCATTTTCGTGCGCGCTCAAAATGGCAGGAATTTAGAGCGAGCAGTTCCCATTGCAGAATTAACTTAAAATTCAGAAAGCCGCAGTTCTGTGAATTCTTTATGGATTTTGATTTAACAAAAACTGAAACCTGTGCAATTTAGTACACTTCAAAATAGCAGCAGATTCACCACAATTTGAGCAGAGCTAAACCCCCGAATCTGCATTTTCGTGCGCGCTGAAAATGGCGGGAATTTAGCGCGAGCAGTTCCCATTGCAGAATTAACTTAAACTTCAGAAAGCTGCAGTTCTGTCAATTCTTTATGGATTTTGATCTAACAAAAACTGAAACCTGTGCAATTTAGTACACTTCAAAATATCCGTAGATTCGCCACAATTTGAGCAGATCTAAACCCCTGAATCTGCATTTTTGTGTGCGCTAAAAATGGCGGGAATTTAGCGTGATCAGCTACCACTGTGTGCCGATGCACACACAAATGAAAAAAACCTGTAGTGTCTAACCAAATGGACACATATACACAATATAGGTAACAAATGAAAGATAAATAACTAAATATTGAGGATTGTCAGACTACTAGAATGATTTTCGAATTTTACTTATCTGTTGTATGACTATTTCAACAGTGGTTCCCCTAATGCACTAGAAACTGTCCCAGATGTAAACAAGGTTGTGATTGGTCAATTCTGATGTCATCCTGTATGGCAATTCATTTGTATAGGATTTGTGAATGGGTTTTAAAGAGCGCCTCTGAATATAGGCATATAGAAACCTGGTCACAGAGTTCAGCTGCAGCGCCCCAAGTGGGATTTGATGTACCTACCTCCGAGGGTCTCCCCCCCCCCCCCTCTCCAACACAAACATTTGTTAAATGGCTTTAAAATTGGCTATTTGAGGGCATTTCCAAGGGGTCATAGGCTGATGTTTTAGCATATGTATAACGATATTTACCTTTATTTAATCAAAAGTACAGAAAATCATACAAAAGTACAGAAAATCATACACAAGTACAGGAATTCATGGGATTTTGTATACAAAAATGAATAAAAAAGTACAGAAATTCATGGAATTCTGGGGTTGATCTGTGACTCGTGACTGAGGTGACCGATCAGAACATTCAATTTCTGTGACTCAGTCTCACTGGAATTTGGTGAGCGTTGGCAACTTTGTATGACAATCCAAACAAAAACTGCTTCAGTATGAATGAACTTAGAATGAACTGTGGATGAGGTGGTTCCAGTGGCAGTGCGCGGTGTTTATATTGCCACAGAGTTGGTGAAATGGAAAAGAATGCAAAACAAAAGAGATTGCGACCACAGAAAGCTCTCAATTCGACTTTGAAAGTGTATTAATCTTTTTTTTTAAATAGCGAGGGACCTTATATTAAGAATATATTTTGCTTCTTGAATTTAAAATGTATTTGGTCATTTCCTTTACCCAGCCTCTCCACTTATTCTATTGGGTTGTTCAGCAGCCTCGTCTCATGGCTACGGGAGTAACTACTGAACGATCTATTAGAAAAGGTTTCCGAAGGCTGGGTTCTTGATATAATTCACATGAATTGTCAGTTAAATATATGCTTCCATTGGCAATGCTCGTTTATCATAAGCCATTATTTTTTAGTGACAAATTTATGTAGACTTTGAAACTGTGGCCGCCATCGTTTGTGTCCACTCTTTGCCAATTTCTCAACGTTACACCTATGCTTTAGAAACAATACCTCCACAATTAATTCTTTTTGATGAAATTTAAGCATAGTTGTTCACCCATACTCTGAGTAGAGGTTAATCTTGTGTCTACATTCAATAGGAAAATGATATTGAATCAACAATATTACTGAAATTTTAGATTTCAAGGATTTACTAAGTCACTAAGCACAATATTACTCAATGTAGAAATATTCAAGCTAAAGTAGTGATAAGCAAACTTACACGTGGGTGAACAATTATTTGATACAGGCATATTCTTTTTCAGACATATGTCAACTATGGCATATGCATGATTAGCAATGGTAATTACAAAGGTAATGCATGCATTATTCACCAACGAAAGTATAAATGTACCGATTCTTCATGTAATTTATTTAATGTCGAACGGGGTATAAAATACAATATTCTGAACAAATTATATCACAATAGATCATTTAATGACGTGGTTTATTACCAGGATTATACACATTAAATAGTATAATGAATTATGTTCCAGCTTGTGTTATTGATTGAACACATTACATTTGAATCGTTATGTTTTTTGTTTTTTTTAACGAAATGACTATTCTCATAGTCGCAGTTTCTATTCATCAAACTACGTCCATTAAACATGTCTGTCGAATGATTTAAACGATGATTTCGAAGTCTCCAAGCTCTTCGTCTGATGGTAATACAATCTGCTCTGGTGGGATCAGGTTACCGTCGATCAGTGGAAGACCTTCTTTCTCCCTTCGAGCTAGCTCTAAGTAAGCGTCTCGTTGCGACCAGTCCCTCATTCTGGAACAAAAAGGAAATATTAAAATTTCATGATCCAATTAATATAACAAGTCAATCCATTGAATATTTCATTGAAACTTGTAGCTTTTTCTATTTTGTCTCTGTTGTGCGTTTTAAGAAGCAATTTGCCCCCCCCCCCTTTTCAAAGTTATGACCGCATATGGATGGCTCCATTCCTTCTCCCACACACCCCCATCAAAACCCTACAATTCGATTTCTCTGAACAGCGTATATTTTCAAGGTCGATTTCTTAGAAATATTTAATCAGGAGCACAATATAACCCCTTTCAATGTTTGTAAACATTGTGTATGCGCGCGCAGCTTGACTGCAGAACGAATGCACACTGCAATTGATTTTGTCGGTGCGCTCAGTGCAAAAAGTCAATTTTGGGATTCTAAATTAATAGAAAAGCAGAAGCCTAACCATATAATTTAATCTGTGTGTTAAACATGTTTTCTATATATGTGTTCCAAACGTCAAATTTATTCAAAATTAATAGAAATGCAGAACCCTATCCATATAAATTTAATATAATCTGTTCGTTAAATATATTTTCTATATGTGTTCCAGGCGGTTTGTTTCTAGGTGGTGTAGTTTTAGATATATTTAAGTTTTTCTGTATGAAGATTGCTCATGGCTATTGACAATGCATTGAGTTTGCCGATACGCAACACAGTTCAAAATGTCAATTTTATTCCAAATTAATAGAAATGAAGAACCCTAACCGTATAAATTTAACATAATCTGTTCATTGAATATGTTTTCTATACGTGTTCCACACAGTTTGTTTCTAAGTGGTGTGGTTCTAGAGATATTTCACCTTTTCTCTATGAAGATTGCTCATAGCCATCGAGTTTGCAGTGTGACAGTGTCATCCTGCAGCTAAGCAGCGTGCACACTGACCTAAATACTTATGCTGAGGTCATATGAAATAGGTCTATAGCTTTCTACTCATTTCCGGGGGGCCCCCGTATTTTTTAAGGGATTTTAAATTGTTGTCACTGGGACCGCTGAAAAGTGAAATATATGTAATAAAAATAGCTAGGATTATTGCCATGCCATAAGCCGTGTTCACACGGGCAAAATGTGAGGCGAATCAAACAAATCGAATCAGGTGAGGCGAATTAGCCATCCTTTCACACGGGCAGTACTTGGGCCGGAAATCGAAAGCTGCGCATGAGCAAGTCGATACTAAACAGCGCCAGTTTGGGTTTGTCGATGTCGGCACTAGAGAATGTGGGTTCGACCTAGATATGTATGGACTGAACCGTATTGGTTTGGAATAGTCAAAACTTCTGCTGGGCAGTGAAAACATTAAAATAAATGATAAAAAAAATATCTGTGCCCAGCTAGCGGCTTCATAGACTAAATTCTATAATATGCGCTTTTGATCGACCGGAAAGTCAACAAACTAAGGTCTCGACTGCGCATGCATGTGAGGTGCTTAATCCGCCTCAGTGCGTTCACACGGGCAAAATTATCCGCATCACAGAAATCGCCTCACTTAAACTACCTCGCTAGGAGGTTTACAATATCCACATCACGTGAATCGATTCAGCCCTAATTCGACTCAGACGCCCGTTCACACGAGAAATGTGAGGCGAACTAGGCAAGTCGCTTTCTACGAATCGATTTATATTGCCCTTGTGAACACGGCTATAAACTACTAAGATGTATTGGCTACAATATAATTAGGTACGTAAAGTGGCATAGTCCGATGGTTTTGAGTTTCTGTCATTTTCCTGAGACAAATATATTAGATTATTGCCGTGATCCCCGAGATACTTAACTTCCAATATTCGGAAGATGAAGTAAGAATGGTCATTATTATCTAGTTTACTTCAGTTTAAAATAACTTATTTTAAATGGCTAAGGTTTTATATATTTGAAGTGAAAACATGTCAAATTAGTTGGGGAAAGTACTTCAAAACTTTGATACTTGAAACTTTGATACTTCATCGGACTATTCAGCTTTCAATGAGCGTCTGTTTGGGTTCAAGTATTTCTATATATATATATTTATCTTAGATATAAACCCACGGACCATTGTTTGTACATCTAAAAGGGCGTGTAGTCTGAAATAAAGAACTAAGTGAAATGGAATTAACTGAACTTACCGGTGGTCTGGTTGGTATGCGATGACAAATCCGCCCCAGCAGAAGAAAACTGTAATACCCATGAACAAGTACATCATATGGGTCCACTCATCTGCATCCCGGTCTACAATGTCGTAGCCATACGAGATCCAGTTCTAAAAGTACACATAAAACAGAGAAACTGACTTAAATCTTAAGATTACTGAAAAATGTGGGTTTCCACGGTAATCGGAATACAACCACACCTACCTATGATAAGTAACTGGCCAACTATTTACCAATAACATGAGGTAAATAAGTTTCACAGATAGTGCACATACATTTAAAAGGCAGTTTTTCTATATGACTTTGGACCTTTTCATTAATAATTTGGGTGGTTTATTTACTATTTTACTTTGGTCAAAAATCTGCAACTGAAAACCAATAGAGTAACTGTGAGATAATTAGCCTGTATTTCTGATACATAAACTGTAACAACTTTGCTTCTGCTAAGCCTATAAATTCCATCTATTTGCTAGATTAAAGGGTTTGATGCATTTTAACAGAATACATTTTTTTTGTAGAGGTATCTGGTATTTGATTTTTTTTCTTGCAAGTTTCTAAGTCTAACTAATACATGATAGGGTTATGAAGAAGAAGTTTGTTTTATTTAACGATGCCTCTAAAGCACATCGATTTCCATCATTGGCTATTGGACGTCAAACATTTGGTGATTCTGACACATTTCTTTAGAGGAAACCTGCTGGCGCCACATAGGCTACTCTTTCTGACCACTGGTTGGAACGGAAAATAGCCCAGACTGCAAATGGGGGCACTGAGCAGGATTCGATCGGATGACCCAAACCTTCACAGGTGGACACACTACTGCCTGAGCTACGTCCCGCTCTGCCTGATAGGGTTATGATCACTGCGCATGCGCCCTAATCCCGGGCGTATCTTTAGCGGCCGTGGCTACGCATACGTGAGCCGAACATTTAGACTCCCCGGCCCTGCCTAGACGTACAGCAGGTCTATACAACAATAATCTAGCCATTTTGGGTTGATATATTGATATATGTATAATTATTTAGTTATTTAGGGACCTGTCAAACATGACCACCGTAATTTTTTTTTCTTTTTCCACTGATTGTCTATAACGGAGAATATATTAATATCGATCCGTCCGGTTTGATGCTTCAGTAGCGAGTTCTAGACCGTTAGCGTTGTCGATGTCATAACAAGGAATCTTCGATCCCTTAGTGACAGCAATGCTATGACGATATGTGCATCTCACTGGTATCAACCAACGTGACTCGGTACATCACTAGGCAACACTAAAACGGTCTCCAACGTCGTGAATTAATCATGTTACCGGCAACATGCATAATTTGCAGACCTTAACTGACAGATTATTATTTTGTTGAAAATAATTAATTGACAGATCATTATGTAGAATGACATCAAATATACTTTTAAATGGGTGGAAACAGCCCATATTTGTGAAGTTATGTTAGGTATGCGCATAGTCGCGAGGGGCGCCACCATCGCAACCCATTCAAAATCGGGTGCATTTATGAAGTACTGGCTTGGTACACACCCACAACTTCCTTGCTCCCCACACATGTCCATTCACTGAGGTACTTCTGGTTTTGAATGTAGTTTTGATTTAGCTATATTTTGATGTGTTTTTAAATTAAATTTTGATGGTTTTGACTACTGAAGAATCGACTTTAAAGTTTTCAATCTGAAAAAAAGAAGGCAAGACCTCATTTAAATTAATTTGTAAGGCCATAAACTGGTTTATCAGACATTGTTTCATATAGAATGGGTAACTCTGGTCAGCTAATTTCACCCGTGAATTTCCAGCAGACTTCCAAAAAAGTAGTGTGTGAGGGGGGAGAGTCACTCTAATGCCTTTGACTTGCGCGACGTGGGCTTTCACACCTTGTGACACTCACCACCTAAATCCTTCACCATTTCCGTACAAAACCTATTTAAAATTGAAGGCCCATTTGGCAGGCTTAGAATCATCATAACTTTGGTTCTATTGAAGATATTGAGATATTAAACTGTTCTGAGTTCTGATTTAGTCTAGCTACCCAACTATCATAATTGTAAGGCATTTAGATAAAGGATTCACCCCGTACATCCAGTACAGGGGTGAAAACCAACCTATTAGAAAAACGGGCAAAGAATTTCGACATGGCGGGGAATGAATTGAGCTGGTAAATTCTTAATTTTAAATTTAAGAAGCAAAATATATTCCTCACATAAATATTCATATTTACCCGCTACTTTTGATTTGAAATATATAATAAAACATGTAGTTTAAGGAATTTAAAAAATAAAACCGATGCCGTTTTATCACCGCCATCTTGTCTTTTTGTATTCTCTCCCATTTCACCAACTCTGTGCCGATATGGGTAGCCATTTGATACTGGAGCCAGAGTTTCTACTTCCTGTTCCATACTAAAGCAGTTTTCGCCAGCTTGTACATAGGGTGTGTGTTCACCCCTGTACTGCATGTACGGGATGAATCTTTTATCTATAGTATAAGTAGGTACTCCAAACATAGCACTGGTTACTGATTCTGACTGTCCATTGGGAAAAATAGGAGACGTGCTCTCAGCACACTACCCCTCTTTGAACGTTGTCTGCTGCCAGTGAGTGCATCAGAGCTAAAAATATAACTACTTTCACGGTAAACTAGAGATCACTAGCTTTAGTTTTGTATCCATTACGGCCAACTTCAGGTGGGACAAATTAGAAAAATTGAGGTTTGAAAACTTTGGAAAGATCATAAAACATGATTTCACAAAATATTTTTTGTGAAAAATATAATATTACATATAAAAATTCTTTCTCTACAAATCTGTGTAGATTGTTAACCACCATTTAGCACTCACTCTCAGGAGTTTGGAGATAACCATAGAATGGGTATGCTAATTGCAGCAATCAAATTTTTTAGATTTTTTAAATGTGGATATAGCTTAAAGACAATGTAATCACATTATAGATATTTGCATTCTGATCATTTTGATACAAAAATCAAGTAAATATCTGAAATAGCACCAGAGATATTAATTTTCTAAAGATTTGATGGTGGAGAGTTAGTGAAAATCACATGATTTGCAATGTTTGATGTCAAATTGCTCAACAAATATTTATTTTCAAGGTCTGAAAAAAATTGAGATTAGAATTTGTACTAGAAATAATAAGTTAAAAGAATAATGATGAGATTAAAATTTAATTTGCTGTTAGTAGGCAGCTTCAGGCATCAGGATTTAAGCATTTGCAGAATCATGAAAAATGTGTGTGAAATTACGGGCAACAATTAAATATTAAGAAATTCATAACTCAGGGACTAATAGACCAATTTTCCATTATTATATATATTTGTAATCAGATTGATAAGAGCTTTACAACTGTACCATTTGAAAATTAACTTCATAAAAATTAAAATTCAGTTTGGAGTACCTAGTATAAGGGATTATGATCTATTCCAATTTTTAATGTATCGTTCCTAATTATGTGAGACAAAATTGGTCTTATTTAAGCCATTAAGTCGCATTAGCCATTACTAGGTATGCGAAAAACACGCAGTTTTCATGCTACTTGCTTGTCCCACAGTACGTGCGTGGAGCACACCTGACTATGTTTTTCCATCTCACTTGCAACCTTTATTTTAGGAGTACCAGGAACACACCCATATGGATGATATAATTCACATTTTGCTCCAATGCTGCATCCAAAAATATTTACTGTCCGATTTATAGAAGTGAAAAAAAAAATCATTATTCAAATCTATGTCTGTTAAAGTCACTGGAATACCACCTGAAAGTAAGTTTTTACATTTTTTAAACTAGTTTATTTTGTTTCTTTATACTCTTCTCCATATTAGGACGTAATTTGATGTCAATTTGAGCACCGGAACATTGATTTTGAGGGCAGAGAAAGGGGTGTGTCTGATTTATAGAAGCGAAAGAAAATCATTATTCAAATTTATGTCTGTTAAAGTCACTGGAATACTACCTGAAGGTAAGTTTTGATCTTTTTGAAACTACTTTATTTTGTTTCTTTATACACTTCTCAATATAGGGATGTAATTTGATATCAATTGGAGCCCGGAACATTGATTTTGAGGGCAGAGAAAAGGGTGTGTCTGGTAAAGTGGTGACAGAGATACTGGATTGACACACCACCCGCATGTCAATCCAGACGGAATGGTAGAATGAGTTAGAGCGTCCGTCTCCCGTGTTGGTAGATCGTGGGTTCGAACTCCGGTCGAGTCAAACCAATGACTTAAAAATTGATACTTGTTGCTTCCTAGCCTGGCGCTCGGCATTATTAGGATAGGGCAAGGACTAGTTGCTCAGTGTCAGGATAATGTGACTGAGTGGGATATCAGGTCATGGTGCTGGCAGCCTGGTCTTCCAGTGGGGCAGCACTATAAAGTCGCCATGAGTGCGCACTGTCACAAGCCAGTACCCGTCCTGATATGACCTTATATGTTGCTAGGACATAAAACAACTGATTGGTTGCTTTATGCATGTCGGCAGCATAGGCCATATTCACGGCGAGAAATGTTAGTTTTTTGTTCAAACCATCGCTTTTACATGTAAAAGCAGACAATCAATTATGTGCCAATAGACACTCATTAAATTAGAAAGCTCACAATCATATATTTGTGGTCAAGGGAAACAAATTCCCATAGCAAAGGAAAAGTTTTATTAATAATTGATAGAATCTATTTAGTACACTATATGAGGTGGTACAGTCGAGCTGCCCTCAAAAAGGCGATAATGTTTTCCTGTTTTACCTTAGTAAAAAGGTCATGCATACTATCTGCAGTGAAGAACTGTTGGCGCAGGGCCAAAAAATCAATGCAACTAAGTAAAACGTGTTTGAGTGTCAGCGGGGACTGACACCCAATACATTCAGGGGGAGGTTCCCCCTTGAGCAGAAAAGCATGTGTAAGCCACGAGTGGCCAATACGGCAGCGGCTAAGGACCACTTGGTCCCGCCGACCTGCCGCATGAGTCTGTGGTGGCTTTCCCACAGATGGTTCAATTTCTTTAAGTTTATTAATGTTTTCATCCCACTCATGTTGCCATTTGGATTTTATGTGGGTGGCTATTAGTGGTTTCAGATCAAAGTGAGGGATCAGACACGGTTCAAGATCACAGTTCAGGGCCTTCTTCGCAGCCCGATCAGCTCGTTCGTTTCCTTGTATGCCTGCATGGCCAGGCATCCGTTGTCAGTTGGTTCATTTTATAAATGACCGTTGCTAGAATAGGATGATTCGTTTTCAGTCCAGCAACAGCCAGGAGGCAAGAGAACGAATCACTGTATATAACATAGTTAGTGTGGTTGGATACCTCGATACACTCCAATGCGAGAAGGAGTGCTCGGGGTTCTGCAGTGAAAATCGAGCTCTGATCGGGCAAACGTACACCAAATTTTTCCCGTCGGCAGACTACCGCAGCGTAAAACAACAACAAACAAACAAACAAATGCCACCCGTGACTCATACAATCTGCCTTGGCAGCTGATCTGATGTGTGGTGATTTAATATTATCTTAGAGAACTTTGTGATATATTACTGTGTGTAGATCCTATAAATTACAACTGTCAGGTGCTGTCATTCCTGCCCTAGTAAGCAGAGGGACAGGATTTCAGTTGGATGAATGGGAGTACTTTTGGGAGATTTTTCTCCACTCTTGTGCTGGATCAGGACCACACCTCTCCTTACTTACTCTTTATTATGTAACACAATCATTAATAAAATATTGTGGAAATAGATTATTTGTAATGTCCTTTCCTTAAGATTTCCAGTGACACAACATTTTTTTTAATCGGTTAAGAATTGAAAATGTTGTGGCATTAAATTGTGGGAAGTCCATGAGAAGCGTCACAGAATTCAACTGGTTTTCCATTGAAAGAATGGACCAAAATTACCCATAAAAAATGCTTTACAAAGTGTCACAACTTCCTTGATAGGTACCCTACAATCCGCCAGGGGCGCCACTGTCGACGGACCGATAAAACTAACAACTTTTTGCGACCTCATCTGCAGCAGAGTCGAGTCGGGAAAAGCACCGCACAGGAAGCACATGCACAGTACATTTGTTGTTACATTCATTTTTGAAGCACCAAAGATTTCAGGAAAGATAGATACTATTTTCATTGTTGTATGACTTTTGAAAGGCATTTACTAAGCTTTTCAAGTCTTCAGATGCAGAATTCAGAGGGAAAACTGCCAGGAATGTCCATGCTAACTATTAGAATGTGAATCTTTAGCATTTTTTCTTCCTAAAAATGGTCATACAATGACTACAACTGGAATCGCAAGTCTAGAATCTGGCAGAGTATTGTAGGTGTCAGGCAGTTTTGCATAACGGTTGCCATGGAAACCCACTTTTTTCTGTGATATAATTTTTTAAAACATTTGTTTCGATAAGCTGAGAAGATTTCCTATAGCAAGAAGAACCTTGGTATCAAGTTTGATCAGGATCAAACCATTAATAACGAAACTGCAGTTGTGGGCATGATTGTATTATGGTTGCCATGGAAACCTACATTTTTCTGTGATCTAATTTTTTCATATAAGCTTTGATAAGCTGAGGTGATTTGGCAGACCCCCGTCCTGATATGACCTTAGATGTTGCTAGGACATAAAACAACAACAAACAAACAACAAACAAACTTTGGCAGACCAATAAGAACCGTGATGTGAAATTTCATCAGGATCTGACCATTGTTTAAAAAAAGGTACAGTTGACTCTAATTGTTGGTGGGAGTGATTGTATTACGGTTGCCATGGAAACCTACATTTTCCTGTGATTTAAACAAATCAGTTTTGATAAGCTGGGGTGATTTGCCATATGAAAAATAACCTTGGTGTGAAGTTTGATCAGGATGAGATCATTAATAAAGAAACTACAAAGAAATGTTCTTATAATCAGTCTATTTAACAGTCCTAAATAAGGCACTTCTCAAATGCATTAGCTAATACAAAAGATTTGAAATTCAACAACCTTCAAATGCACATATCTCACTCAATTTTTGGAACATCTTAAAAATTCAAAAAGCATATTGTTTTTTGATTTATTGGACCTTCCAATGAAATTATAATTTGAATGCTTGGAATAATTTGAAAATTTTAGTATGGTACCCACCTATCCTTGATAATTGTTACAGGATGATGATTTAGGTATCATTAGAAAGGACTTTCCAATTCCTTTGCAATGATATATATTATGTTGGAATCTGTTAACTTTGAATTTTTTTGTCACATACCTACCATTACAATTTACTGCTCCAATATTTGCCACCATGGCTGATGATGGCATAGGTAAGTCGGATTCCATTAGGGGCACGTCGGTCACCATATCATTGGTAAAAGGTTCCTGCATTTTCACGATTCCGGCCTTGATTAAAGTACTTTTGCATTGGAATATTTTCATAAATGTTATATCACTGGAAAGAAGGTGACCTAGTGTCACCGAAAATACACATCAAAATACTTAGAGCATACAAAGCTGTAACAATGTGGCATGTGTCACAGTTTATTATAATGGTGAATTCAGACTAAATTTAACAATTAAGCCGACATTAGAAATGCCATAACTTTCTCCCCTTTAAGATATTTTCAAAATTACAACAGATTTGAGTTTGTCTCAGCAAGATCTGTTGAAAGAGCTTAAATTTATACCCACCCACCCACGGGGAGGCTAAGGACTAACATGCGTATATATATATGACCTTAGATGTTGCTAGGACATAAAACAACAAACAAACAAACATCATAGAGGATTTCACCAAAATCCAGCAACCGGAAATGGAAATAAGCCTCTATGGGCGCCGCCATTTGTAAACTCGTGTTGAATAACAAAATAATCAAAATCCAGCAAACGGAAACAGAAATCGCTCGTCAAACTTCGGTACTCAGCAAGCAGGGTGGACGACAGCGATTGGCATAACACCTTAATGATGTCCCACCGCAGAGTAGCACAAGCCAAGTCACGGAACAACTACACTGGTCCCTCCCTACAAATCTTCCATATATGGTCCGATAATGTCACCAGGACCAGTGTACATGTTCCTCCATGCTACTCTGCAGCGATGCTGTCAAGGCATTAATTCCATAGGCCCAATTGACTGTATTCGGAGTCAGCGATTGGTTAATAATATATCAAAACAAATGCCCGCTGCCATAAAATTTGCCGATACACGTGGTGCAAAACTTTTATTTATCTTTTTATTTTATTCAAAATTAAAAGAAATAAATTACAATTTGGCATAAACATGGATGCACAAATGAAATATTAATAGTTTATGGCCGTATTCGGGGGGGGGGGTCCCGAGTTGATAGAATTTCAAATCGAACACCGCGAGTGGAGTAAATACATGCGCAATCATAAAATACTTTGCTGTAGTTATATCGGCAGGGGGGGGGGGGGTCGGTCCTAAGCATTGCTTATTCATATTTACTGTTCGTTGTGTTTTGAAATTTTAGCTGATCTACCTACCATGATGATCATACATGAAGAAGTAATAATACACACTGTCACTTCTTAACCCCGGGCCTGGCACAGGCCCCGATGTAGTACGGGGTGAACGTTTTTATCTAATGCATGCGCATTCTCACCAGGGATGAAAGTGGTCTCCGGGAAAAAAAAGCGGAAATGCTGATATTCTCACATAGGCTTAGCATTGTCAGGGAATCGCGGAAAATTCCCGGAAGTTGGGTTTCATACAAATACGTTTGAAGCACGTGTCATGGGGGTGATGAAAATGGGAAATACTGTGCCTAGAGCGGGACTCGAACCCACATCTCTTTGCATTCCGGGCCAGTGTGCTAACCATTACACCACCTAGGCTCCCTGATATCAACACACTACCCACGCCTACCTGTCTATGTGGTTACTTGCCTGAGAGGTCAGTGCAGACCACTACACTCGTCCCCCTGGAATTGCAAGTCTTTTAATACTTACAATTACATACATACAGGCAATGCACTTACATACATACACAGGGAAGGTTCAACAGCTATACAGCGCGTAGCTTGTACAGGATCCTGGTCACGGCACCAGTGTCATGGGGGTGATGAAAATGGGAAATACTGTGCCTAGAGCGGGACTCGAACCCACATCTCTTTGCATTCCGGGCCAGTGTGCTAACCATTACACCACCTAGGCTCCCTGATATCAACACACTACCCACGCCTACCTGTCTATGCGGCTCCTTGCCTGAGAGGTCAGTGCATACCACTACACACGTATTAGTGTCTGCACCACACATTAGTATACGCTGATGGTGCTGCAGTGTAAAACAACATATTAGCATACTCTTATAGTGCTGCAGCGTTTGAGCACCATATTAGTTAGATAAAAAATTCACCCGGTACTTGTAGTACACAGGTGAATGACAACGTAGTCTAAATACGGGCGAAAATAGCTTTAGTATGGACCATGACCTAGAAACTGTGGCTCCAGTATCAAATGGCTACCCATATAGGCACAGAGTTGGTGAAATGGGAGAGAATGCAAAAAGACAAGATGGTGGCCGCAGAACGCCGTCGATTTCATTTTTAAATTGCATTAAACTGGATATTATATTATACCGACCCAGCCACGGGGAGGCTTAAGACTAACGCATGTAGATATATATACAAATACATAAACAATATATACATAAACAATACCCACAGAGGATTTCGTCAAAATCCAGCAACCGGAAACGGAAATAGGCCTCTATGGGCGCCGCCATTTGTAAACTGGTGTTGAATAACCATATAATCAAAATCCAACAAACGGAAATCGCTCGTCGAGCTTAGCTACACACCAAACAGGGTGGACGACAGCGATTGGCTTAACACCTTAATGATTTCATTCAAAATTAAAAGAAATAAATAACAATTTGGTTTGTTTGTTTGTTGTTGTTTTATGTCCTTAAATTTACTTCGCGGAAACGACGGCCGTATTCGGGTCACCCGAGTTGATAGAATTTCAAATCGAACACCGCGAGTGGAGTAAAAAAAAAAAAAAAAAATACTTT
The DNA here is from genome assembly GCA_030323885.1 of Branchipolynoe longqiensis. Lineage (NCBI taxonomy): Eukaryota > Metazoa > Annelida > Polychaeta > Phyllodocida > Polynoidae > Branchipolynoe > Branchipolynoe longqiensis. The sequence goes on along the minus strand of CM059186.1, from coordinate 115,156,845 downwards.
GCTGTAGTTATATCGGTGGGTCGGTCCTAAGCATTGCTTATTCATATTATTTTTCAACTCAAAGGTAGCGGGCTATCAATAAGACATATGTAAAGAATAAATGTTGCTTCTTAGATTGTGAAATTAGGCTCTCAATTCATTGACCCGTTTTTTCAACAGCTTTTACATAGGGTTGGTTTGCACCCCTACTGCAGCAGTACGGGTAGATAAAAGATTCACCCGGTACTTGTAGTACATGGGTGAAGACCAGCCTTATATAAATACGGGCGAAAATAGCGTTAGTATGAAACAACAAGTAGAATGCCTGGCACCAGTGTCAAATGGTTACTTATATCAGAACAGAGTTGGTGAATGAGAGAGAATGCAAAAAGACAAGATGGTGGCCAGAGAACGCCGTCGATTTCACTTTTAAATCGGATTAAACTAGATATTATAATATGAATAAGCAATGCTTAGGACCGACCCACCGAAATAACTACAGCAAAGTATTTTATGATTTTTTTTTACTCCACTCGTGGTGTTCGATTTGAAATTCTATCAACCACATGGGACTGCTTTCAGTGGTGCCCATTCAGTGCTGCAGATTTGCAGCCTTCGGGGCACCAATGCGACTGAAAACTCCCCAAAACAACAACTCGGGTGACCTGAATATGGCCGTCGTTTCCGCGAAGTAAACTATTAATATTTCATTTGTGCACCCATGTTTATGCCAAATTGTTATTTATTTCTTTTAATTTTGAATAAAATCTAAGTTTTGAACTGCACGTATCGGCAAATTCTATGGCAGCGGGCATTTGTTTTGATATATTATTAACCAATAGCTGACCCCGAATACCGTCAATTGGGCCTATGGACTTAATGCCTTGACATGGCCGCTGCAGAGTAGCACGGAGGAACACATACACTGGTCCCAGTGATGTCATCACACCATATATGGAAGGTGTGTGGGGAGGGACCAGTGTACTTGTTCTTCGATTCGACGTGTGCTACTCTGCGGCGGTGCATCATTAAGGCGTTAGGCCAATTGCTGTCGTCCATCCTGCTTGCTCCTTACCGAAGTTTGACAAGCGATTTCCGTTTCCGTTTGCTGGATTTTGATTATGGGTTATTCAACATGAGTTTACAAATGGCGGCGCCCATAGAGGCCTATTTCCGTTTCCTGTTGCTGGATTTTGACAAATCCTATGTGGGTATTGTTTATGCATATATTGTTTATGTATTTGTATATATATCTACATGCGTTAGTCTTAAGCCTCCCCGTGGGTGGGTCGGTATTATATTTTTCAACTCAAAGGTAGCGGGCTATCAATAAGAGATATGTAAAGAATAAATGTTGCTTCTTAGATTGTGAAATTAAGCTCTCAATTCATTGACCCGTTTTTTCGACAGCTTTTACATAGGGTTGGTTTGCACCCCTACTGCAGCAGTACGGGGTGAATCTTGTATCTACATATTAGTATACACTTATAGCTACAGGAAAAATCCCGGAAATCCGCGAAATCGCGGAGATCTTTCATCCCTGCTCACGTACGCTAAGACCCCCAGGCTACGCGCACGTCTCACGTACGCGTAGACACCACGTATGTTTACATACACCAACAACTTGAACAAGTGAAGTTGCTGACCTTGGACTTGCCTTGGTCAGAAAACATGGCTTACCTCCTCTTTGTCAGCCAAACTCTCCGTTTCTGCTGGGACACTGGCGATTGGTTCTGATACAGCTGCTGCAGCTTTGTTCTTTTTAAATGTCGATATCAATGAAGCTGGCTGAATAAATCTTTGCTGACGTATAGACTGAGAAGCCAAAAGGCGACATCCCTGCCGAGCTGCAAGTCTCATGAACGACGCCATTTTGGCAAGTCAGAAATGAAAGGTGCGTTCGTTTCACTCACAGAATCCGCCGAATTCCTCTTTAAATGTATATAAAATATCCACCATCAAGCATAATCGAACTCGTCCGGCAACTGGTTCTTAATCGGACGGTGTCTTTGGTGTGTTTTCAAATTAGTACGCTAGGTACAAGTTTCCTTGTTGCGACACTTGGTAGGAAATAATAACCTATAAGATGTATGCTTGCCGATGTTATTCTAATCAGCTATACTTATTTAATATTCCTGACCTAAATTATAGTGTTGGTATTGTCAATTTAATACGAATTTAGCCTCAACAATTCATAATAGTGAGAGAAGAATTCACGACATATTGGAAAGAATATGTCATATGACATAAAACGGACATGGCGGCAAAATGCCTTGTTTTGTGAAATGATTTATTCGAGGTTGTCATTAATTGTCTTGCCAAAGCGAAAACACAGCCACAACTGCTTAAATGTATGTATCCATTAGACAATAACCAACATACTATCATATCAGTAAAATATTGTTGAATGTCATGACAGAGTTTCAACGCAATTTACACTCTCTTAGTTAAGTTAGTTAGTAAGACTACTAAGAGTCTTACTTTCTAAGTTTCTTTGATATTCTAACCATCCTTGATCCTACAATTAGTAGAACAGGGATGAAAGATCTCCGCGATTTCGCGGATTTCCGGGACTTTGTCTGTACCTACTGCAATCCTGCAGCACGATCAACCTTATACTAGGCACTCCTAATACATTGTACACTGGCACTGCAACACCATCAGCGTATTATACTTATTAATATGTGGTGCAGACGCCACATCACTAGTTCTAGTATCAGTATCAGTTTGTTTGTTGTGGTTTTACGTCCTAACAACATCTAAGGTCATATCAGGACGGGTCACTATCAGTGTATACTACTAATAAATGCGTCAAATGCTGCAGAACTATCAGCGTATACTACTAATAGGGACCACACACGATAATTTTAAAACAGATCTAGAACTCCATAAATAGTACAGAATTGAAGCCCCTCCAATGGGGGACATCCGGGGTAGTTCATTTGTTGACACTAGATGGCGCATCGGTACCAGTGGTCCTAAACGGCCATTGACAATGCACTGAGTTCGCCGGTACGCGTAGTGCAATACGTATATTTTATTCAAAATTAATAGAAATACAGAACCCTAACCTTAGAAATTTAATATAATCTATTCGTTGTATGTTTTCTATATGTATACCAAGCGGTTTGTCTCTAGGTCTTGTGGTTTTAGAGATATTTGACTTCTTCTGTATGAAGATTGCTCACGGCCATTGACAATGCACTGAGTTCGGCGGTACGCCCAGTGCAAAACGTTTATTTTATTCAAAATTAATAGAAATACAGAACCCTAACCTTAGAAATTTAATATAATGTATTCGTTGTATGTTTTCTATATGTATGCCAAGTGGTTTGTGTCTAGGTCATGTGGTTTTAGAGATATTTGACTTCTTCTGTATGAAGATTGCTCATAGCCATTGGGTTTGCAGTGTGACAGTGTGCCGAATAGGCCCACTGGTTCAGTGGCGATGCGAACGGCAGGAATTTGAACTAAAAAGTCGGAGGTCCCCCATTCTGAGTTGAATACACCTTTTTTTTAGCTCTATAGCTTTGTTAATAAAATAGTTATGATGATTTTCATTTCACTCTTTTGTCTTAATTCCTGGAAACTTTACTATGGGGGAACTTGGTGAAACCACATGCAAATATAGCCCACATAAAATTTCAAATTCAACAGATTCCAACATAAAATATATCATTGCAAAGGTATTGGAAAGACCTTTCTCATGATACCTAAATCAATATCATGTGACAATTATAAAGGAAGTTGTGACACTTTATAAAACGGCGATCGGCGGTATTACATAGAATTTTGAAAACGTTTTTTACAAATCGACCTGAGGCCCCTTAAATCCCCAACCCACAACGTTCATTCAAACATTGTTTAAAAGAGAACAGGCCATAGAATCGGTGTATACATGTTTAAGTTAGGTTAAACAAGGTATGATATAGATTTAAGGGTAACAAACTTATCTTTCAACTTAATCTGTCTGCCAAATCCAGAATAAATGCTCAAATATGCTAGTTTTGGGACTCAAACACTTGGGAAGACTCTTCAGATTCATTAGCTTAAGTGAGCAGTAACTTGTGTCCTCCCTGAATGCAATGCAAAGCTGTTTACTCAAGCATGTTTTGTGCCAAAACTGCTCCCAAGTTTTCAATGGCTGCCGTGGGGTGCGCAGAAACCTGCGCGGCGCGGCCGTTTGCGGTCGCTACTACTAATACGTGCTTCAAACAGCGCAGCAGTATCAGCATATACTAGGTATGTTGACATCGACGCGCTGCGCCGCCGCCGTGTTGTTCCCGATCGTTGTGATCGGGAGTGCGCTTACGTTTCTCAACATCTCTACCCAAATCGCTTCTCATAGGCTAACGGGTGGGGGGATCTGGGAATCATGATCACCACATATAAAGGAAATCTTACTGAATGTCATAGTTTTCGAATTTTGCATTTCTGCTGATTCGTTCGTTTGTGACACAATTTTAAACATTTGCACTGATTTGTGGATGCTCAAATCAGTTCAAAATCACTTTGGCCATAAATAAAAAATATATGGCCCAGATTATTAATGTCTTTTCTCACACTATACCAAATATTATCAAGGTCCTATACTTCGAAAGTAGTTAATTTTGCAACGGAAAGTGTCATGGTTTGCACGACTTTGGCGCGGGCTGCATCACGACCTAGCTGTAGGTACGTGCACGTCCGCGCGCTACACGACGGCCGTTTTCTGCCAAATGTCATTATCTGGTCCCAGAAAAAGTGAAATATCTCTAAAACCACACAAGTTAGAAAAAACCCGCTTGGCACACATATAGAAAACATATTCAACGAACAGATTATATTAAATTTAGAAGGTTACAGTTCTGTATTTCTATTTTATGGGAGAAATCATGCAAAAATCTTGGAAATATCATGAAAGGTCACACCCATTCCCTTTGTTTCAGTCTAATTACAGGACAAAAAAACATGCAATTTAAAATAAATAAAAAATCATAACTTTCTTAATAATAGACCAATATGCATGATCTTTGTGTTATTTAAAAGCATTTGTTTGGCTCTTTACAATGGTATGAGTATCATTTCTATATGGTAAATTAAAAAAAATTTCCTACATATACCCATATATATATGAAACCTGACTTCCTGGAATTTCCCGTGATTCCCTGACAATGTTAAACCTATGGGAGAATATCAGTATTTCCGCTTTTTTTCCCGGAAACTACTTTCACCCCTGTAGAAACTAGATAAAAGAACAACCCTATAGACTAATAGAGGGTGTGCACTGACATCACGCCAAACGGAAGTGCACCCATTGTGGTGCTACAACCACAATAACAAACCCAACAAACTCAATGCATTGTCAATGGCAGTGAGTAATCTTCATCCAGAAGATATGAAATATCTCTAAAATTACACCACCCAGAAACAAGCCACTTCCTTGGAACACCTAGAAAACATATTCAACGAAAAGATTATATTAAATTGATAAAAAAGAAGTCCTTGGCGGGAATCAAATTCCAACTATATGCTGATGACACCGTGATATACACACACAACAAGCAATAGCAGAAAAGAGAACAGAGATGGGTCGTTCTCAGAAACTGTGTACCACTTGAGGTAGTCTACTAGAAATGCATATTTCAAAGAAACCCTTTATTGGAGTGTCAATATTTAGATTTCATCAGTTAGCCAAATAATGTGGGGGATAGTTTAGATCAAAAGTAAATGTTAATATTGTGTATTATGTATCTTATTGGGATGGATGTAGCTAAATACATCGAAAATTACATCACTAATTTGTGACATTGTCAACAGCATTGAAAATAAAGTACATTATAGTACCTCTTTTCTCTAACGAGTTGGTAAGTAGATAATATCCATTTATTTCCAAGCTTATTTTACTGATCTCGTATAATCTATTTTTTGGACATACTTCGTTGACGCATATAATGTCAGGTCTCACTGAACTGATTTCAACTTCGAGTAATGACTTTTTAGTGCTAGTTAAGACATCTAGGTTGGTGTACTTAACTTCTAAGGTTTTTAGTTTGTTTACTATTCTATGATCTATTTTGCCTGACCTGGCTTTATTATTTTTAATTCTTTCATGTTCCAGGGAGGAAACCTCTGAACAACAGCTCATTTCACTTCAAATGGTCATATACAATGTCTTCATTAAGTTGAAGACATTTATTTCTAAAAAAAAAAATTTAATTATGAAATAGCTAACATTTTCTGGAGTCATTAACATCGTAACATTTCGTTTCCACTTGCAAGTACTATGAAACTCTGTATCAAACACTGAGTACAGATACAGTACAGGAACTATTTTCACCATTTGACACTATGCATGGACCCAGTTATGGTATAGTAAAAGATAAATCCTGAAATTGCCCCTAAACATTGAAATTTGAGCCGAACATTTGTGTAAAATTGTTGTTTCCACTTTGTTACTCTGCTAATCTGTTACTCTGCTAATATTTTCTTGCTTTTCTCTTTAATATTCACAAATAAGACAAAACCATAGCAATGAGGTTTCAAATTATTATTACTACTGTTTATAAAGCAAGTGGCATGTGAAATGTCCTAAAAATGTCAAGTTTTGTGTGGAAAATATTTGATTTTGGAGTCAGATTGGTTTCCATGCTATACTGCTATTTATTGGGTGTGAGCATCATTTGACCTACTTAAAAATGCCAGAATATGTTTATTTTCAATTATTCAGATGCAAAAGGACATACACATTGAGGAAACTTGCGTATAGGACTTTGGCAGCATTTTGATTTTCTGGTACTGATGTCACACTATTGGTACACAACTTCTGAGAACGACCCAGATACTCTTATACTTTGATGTGTGTGTACGTGATTTCTAATGTGTAAATCACACTAAAACCGCTGTTGAGTTGAGTGAACTGATAGCTTCCCCTATTATCACTCACCAGCACACAAGTAGAAAGCATGTGGGGTTGTTTACTCTACATACAGTATACTCACTGACATGCATTGTTAGGATAACAAATGAGGAATTTAACCAAAAGGTTTACTCAGAGCTCTGCAAAAAAAAAAAATATATATATATAATATATTTTTTCACTCAACTGGGGGATATTAATCTAATCTAGTACAGGTGATTGAATTGGTAGACTGAACAAGGGAGTAGAAAGTATGGGGAGACTGGCAGCGAGAAAGGACAAAAAAGATGGCCCAAAAATTGAAAAACCGCCAGATGACAATGCTCCTAGTGAAGCCATTGAAATCGTTATCACTGACACTAGTGACAGTGACAAACAAAATGCTGTCACAAACAGTGACATACAAAACAGTGACATGCAAAATAAATGTGACCCTACACAGTCTTCCTGCTGTAGAGAGTGCAGCACAACAAATTCAAAGGGAACATGGGTAGAATGCAATTTCTGCTATAAATGGATGTGCAACACTTGCACAAAACTCAGCAAAGAAGAGGTAGTGTTCCTAAAAAAACCCAGCATCTTCTGGGCATGCAGCTATTGTGAGCAATCGGCAAAAACACTGCTGCTCAAAGCTAAAGAAAGTCTAGTTGGCCAGAAACAACCCCAACCTGACCTAAACACAATGGCCAAGAAAATAGAGGATTTGGAATCATCCATCCAAGCCCAAGTATCTAAGTCGATGGTAGAGGTGCTGCCGACTCTAATAAAGCAGTGCTTCGGTGAACTGAAGACGGACGTAAACATGTCCGTCGAGAAAAATATAACAAAACTCTGGTCTGATGTAGCTCGAAGCAGCATGCCAGGGGAACAAAAAGAGACAAAAAAATCCAGCCCCATAGAGGCAGTTGTGAAAAAAGCCATTGTGGCTCAAAAAGTCGCGGAGAAAGCGACCGAAAAAAATCGCCAAGAGAGGGCCGTGAACGTAATCATTCACAGGGCACCTGAAAAAATCAGTAGTGAATCAACAGCCAGGAAAACCCATGATCTAGGTTTGGTAGACAATTTGCTACAAGCCATCGGCATAGAAGCGCGACCAAAAAACGCATTCCGACTCGGCCAATATAAGGAGGGTCAGAAATTAAACAGACCTCTCAAAGTTATATTTGACTCAGTTGAAACACAGGAGTCTGTTATGAGCAACTTGAACAAACTCAAGGATGCTCCCGATAAAGTAAAGAACTTAGGAGTGTGTTACGATCTCGACAAAGAAGATCGTAAAACTCTTAGCGAACATGTACAAGCTGCTAAAGAAAATACTGATCGGTCAAAAAACTGGATATACAAGGTCCGGGGTCCTCCCTGGAACATGAAAGAATTAAAAATAAGAAAGCCAGGTCAGGCAAAATAAATCATAGAATAGTAAACAAACTAAAAACCTTAGAAGTTAAGTACACCAACATAGATGTCTTAACTAGCACTAAAAAGTCATTACTCGAAGTTGAAATCAGTTCAGTGAGACCTGACATTATATGCGTCAACGAAGTATGTCCAAAAAATAGATTATACGAGATCAGTAAAATAAGCTTGGAAATAAATGGATATTATCTACTTACCTACTCGTTAGAGAAAAGAGGTACGATAATGTACGTTGCAAATCATTTGATAGCAACTCATTTCACACCAAAAACAGTTTTTGACGAATCAATTTGGTGCGAAATTCTTACTGAAGGAGTCATAACCATTTTAGGATGTATTTACCGTAGCCCATCTAGCAATGAGCAAAACAATAATGCTCTTCTAGAATTAGTCAATGAGGTAAGAGAAATGAAACATGATAACCTGGTTATCATTGGGGATTTTAACTTAAAAGAAATCGACTGGGCCACTGGCATCTTACATTGCTGTGATGACCATTATGCGCGGATTATTTTCGACCACCTAAATGACTGTTTCCTGCAACAATTTATTCAGGAACCAACCAGGTTCCGAGGAAATGAGACCCCAAATCCCTTGGACTGGGTCATTTCCAATAAGGATAATCTCATAGATAACATCAGGATAGGTGCCCCGATCGGAAAGAGTGACCATGCTGTCATATCCTTCAAAGTCGATGTTAAAACAGAAAATGAGACCATCCCACTAAGATACTCATATTATAGAGGGGATTACATTGCCATGAGTAATGATATCATGTCCCATGACTTGCTAAATAAATTTAAGGAGAAAAATGTGCAAGAGTGCTGGGACCTGTTTCAAAATGTGCTATCAGGTGCTATCAAAAGGCACGTACCACTAAGAAAATTCACAACCAGGAAACAACCTCCTTGGTACTCTAGGGATATTACCACTGCCAGAAAATTGAAAAACAAAGCATGGAATGTCTACTTCAATAATAAGACATTGGAAAATTGGGAAAAATACACTATCGCTAGGAATGCCGCAAATGACATTGTCAGTGGACACAAAGAGACTTTTGAGGACAAAATTGTCCAAGACATTAAAAATAACCCGAAAATTTTCTGGAGTTATGCTTCACATAAATAAAAAAAATGGCAATGGCATACCAGCTCTAGCCAATAGTGATGACGAACTAATTGTAGACGATGACGGCAAAGCTGAACTACTCAATGAGTTCTTCGTCAGTGTGTTTACCAATGAAAATACGAATAATATCCCACCCTCTCCAGATTCAGGAGTCACAGAATTCATCAGTGATGTTGACATAACAGACGATAAAGTTGACAAATTAATTGAAAAACTAAATGTCTCCAAGGCACCTGTGCCAGATGGGATCCATGCAAAAATCATCAAAGAGTGTTCTGAGCAAATTGGGCCTATTTTGACATCTCTATTCCGTAAAAGCCTATTTGAACGGAAAATACCCAAACAATGGAAAGATGCTGAGGTAAAACCCCTGCATAAAAAGGGACCAAAACGCCTGGCATCAAATTACAGACCTGTGAGTTTAACCTCCCTATGCTGTAAAATGCTAGAAAGAATAATCCGAGACTGTGTCATAGAACACTTGGAAAAACTAGGATTGATATCTCCAGACCAACACGGATTCACTGGAGGAAAATCTTGTCTGTCACAACTACTAGAAGTGATGGAAATTTGGACTGACTGGCTGGATCATGGCCTGGCATGGGACACCGTCTATCTGGACTTCTCCAAAGCCTTTGATAGTGTGCCCCACAAAAGACTAATAGACAAAGTCAAAGCTCTGGGAATATCCGGATCAATTTCTGAATGGATACAGGACTTCCTGTCTGAGAGAAAGCAAAGGGTAGTTGTAGGTAATAAAAAATCTTCCTTTAAGAAGGTCACCTCAGGAATACCTCAGGGAAGTGTGCTGGGACCAATATTATTTATAATATTTATAAATGACCTGCCATGCAGTGTCTCATCAAACCTAAAAATATTTGCGGATGACACAAAGGTCTTTCGAGCAATAAAAGACGTAAGAGATAAAAAATCTCTTACAAGAGGATATTCTGAAACTCTCACAATGGTCTGAGAAATGGCAATTGCCCTTCAATGAAAAGAAGTGCAAAATTATTCATTACGGGAAAAATAATCCTCATTACGCCTATATTATGCAGAACACTGTCCTGCAACAAGATAGCTATGAAAAGGACTTGGGTGTAACCTTCGACTCCCAACTCTCCTTTCAGAAACACATGAGGACTATATTCATCTCAAATGCTAACCAGAGAGTAGGAATAATTAAAAGAACCTTCCATCGCCTCAACAAGAACAATTTTCTCATTCTATTTAAGTCTCTTGTTAGACCAATTTTGGAATACTGTCCACAAATTTGGAGCCCAATTTTTCGGAAAGATATTCTGGAGATCGAAAAGGTTCAGAGACGTGCAACAAAACTAGTTGCAGTTATAAAGGACTTACCCTATGAACAAAGGCTCAGGAAATTGAAACTTCCTACCCTTTTCTACAGAAGGAAAAGAAGTGACATAATTGAAGTATTTAAAATTATGAAAGGTTTTGATAAAATAGATATGAACCAATTTTTCACCTTGAATAAAAGAGAAGGCAGCCGGGGCCATACTCTCAAACTAGTAAAACCCAGAGCCATTTCAAAATTAAGGCAACACAGTTTCTCAAACAGGATCATAGATATATGGAATAGTCTCCCACAAAATGTTATAGATGCCGGCTCAATAAATTCATTCAAGAACCGATTAGAAAAAGCATGGGCTGATGATATAGGGAAATTTGACCACTTATTCACCACATGCTACTAATTTATTCCTTGTGCTGCTAATTACTTGCACTCAAGCAAAAATGAGAAACAAATAAGTGTTCACACTTCCTGTCTACCAATCACTATATCACTGTATCACTATAAATGAGAAGCTAGTAGCTTTAGATAACTGGTGTAACTCCAATAAGATTTCGATAAACCACAAGAAGTCGGAGGTCCTAGTGTTTGGCAGGGGGGAAATCAATTATGGCAATGAGGAGCCAATAATTTTGGGAGGAAAAGTTCTTGACTATCAGACCAACTACAGATATCTAGGGATGAATCTTAATAGGAAACTAAACTACAATGATAACATACAAGAAGGCAAACCACACACTCTGGATATTAGCAAATACCAGAAAATGCCTAACTAGAAATATATAATAAAAAATGTAGCTTAAATAGACTAAAAGTGAAGTTGACGGCGTTCTATGGTCGCCATCTTGTCTTTTTGCATTCTCTCCGATTTCACCAACTGTGTGCCAATATAAGTAGCTATTTCATACTGGAACCGGGAATAGAGGGGGTGTAATGACGTCACGAGACTACTTCTGGTGGCCATATTGGATTACATACAAAAAGCTTGCAACTGTCTACATTTGTGCTTAGTTACCGATTTGTTGGTTTATATGTCCGTGTTTTGAGCAGTTTGGCCTCAGAAGTTCGGGGAAAGGGTTTTTTAATGGAGGGGAAGTATTTTTTTAATCATGTAGCCTCACATGTCACTCGCATCATTGCTAAAGTGCCGTATGTTGACACATTGGATGCGCTGTCAAAGAATTAGAACGGTTCGGGCAGTACCCGCTAGGTGCACCACCATACTTTGACGGCCGGGTAGGCCCAGTGGTGGCCGTAGTGTTCTTGGTATATGGCAGGGGGTGCCATAGGTGGTTTCAAGTGTAATCCAAGATGGCTGACTGCTGAGTGTTGACGACACGTGCACTCCCTCTATAGGTATATTAGCTAGAATTTTTAAACTGTTGCACAGTACTCCAAATTGGTAGACAGACAGCTCACAGAATACACCACCTAGAAAAAGTTAGGGTTCTGCACAGAATAGAATAAAAGTTTTTTTAAATCGTGTAAATATCATTATTCTAAAGTTATCTACAACTTAGTTTCCCTAGAAATCAACATTTTGTCCTATTGGTTATAGAGCAATTTGTGGCCTTTTGTGTTCCAGTATATCATTTTGGCCAACAATAGACCTACTAACTTCATATAATTTGCATACAGAAACTATTAAGCATAGTAAATTATATAATTTAATTATATAGTACAAAGTTGATATTCAAGAATTTTATATTTTTAACCTGCTTGTAGAACTATACTAGTGACAGTGTTGCATTTTATACCTGTTTTGGCGGTTTCCAAAAGCCACCGTTTGAGATCTTACAATCCTATATATCTATTATCCTATACCAAACATATTGGAAAGCAGAGATATCACATATCTAATTTATCATGGTTTAATTCATTTTTATGCAGAGTTTAGGGTAATTTTGGGCATATTTCCGGGTCAACCCACTTGGATGCCCAATAAAATTGCCGCCATGACACAAGACTCATTCAAAACTTCTCAGGTTATCAACTAACGTTCCGATTAGTTGATTTTCACATCTATCATTAACAATAACATACAACATTTACATAAGCATTATGAACAAAAAAGTAATACAGTTGTAGGCAGGCAGAGCTTTAGCTGTGTCACAGCTATGGGTCATTCAGGCCAGCCCAGTGGCACAGCTGCGCCCCAAGCGGAATTTGATATACCTACCAGGGAGTCCATTTCCTGTTCCATTCTAAAGCTATTTTCGCCCCCTAGTTAGAGTACTGTAAAATATTCCGATCCGATATTCGGCAAGGGGGAATGCAAATGTTCTATTACTGATCGGTGTACGTGACTAGGTGCATATATATATTTTACCTCTGTGCTACGCCACACGTAGCCTCGTGAGAAGGAAGCACCTCCGGGTTCGGCAATTAGCATAAATCCAAGCACAGCGACACACGCTGTGTGCTTCAAGGTTAGTTTTGATTTTACCTCGGTACTAAGCCTCAGGCTAGTCTATAGCCTAGGGACAAGGAAGCACATCTGGGTCCAGCAATTAGCGTAATCAACTCACAACGGGAGGACCTTCATTGAGTTGCTCTGGCAGATTTTTCATATACGACGATATAACGACTGTAAGTCATCATCATCATGCTGTCGGTCGCGATGCGACAAAGACTGCTTTCATTACTTGACTGCCGCTCTCCATTTAGCTCTCTGCTGTGAGAGTTGTGTCCATGAGTCGGTCTTAATGTCTCTCAGCTTCAGGTTTCTCTTGATGGTATCTTTGAACCGGAGACGGGGGCGCCCTCTCTTTCTGTAGCCAAAAGACAGTTGAGAATAGAGGATCTGCTTTGGTAGCCTGTCTGATGACATCCTCATGAGGTGTCCAGTCCACCGGAGATTCTTTTTGATCAGAAGATCTTCCATAGAGGGCAGCCCCATCCGTTCGAGTATTTCCTTATTGTCACTTTGTCCTTCCAGGTTAGCCTCATGATTGAACGCAGATGTCGCATCATGAAGGCATGCAGCTTTTTCACCTGCGTCTGTACACTGTCCAGGCCTCGGCTCCGTATAGTAGGGTGGATAGCACGATTGCGCGGTAGATCTTACCTTTGACCCGAATGGACACATGGTGGTTGTTCCAGAGTCTCTGGCGTAGTCGGCCGAAAGATGCGCTAGCCTTGGCCATCCTCCTCTGTATCTCAGCATCAATGCGTCCATCACTTGATATTGTGCATCCGAGATAGGTGAATTCCGGAACAGAGTTCAGCTTGTTTCCGTCAACCATGATCTCCTCTCGGGTTCTTGTAGAGTTGGGTTGGTACAGCACGACTGTAAGTATTGGTTATATTTAGGTGCAATTTGGTTATGATACCTTATAGCATCTTTTGAAAGAGTTTTTGATGTTGTAACATGTTAATTGTTACTTTTATGGGTGTTTTGCTTTTGTGAAACATCGATAGAACAGAGCGACCATTTTTTCCTTGGTTCTACAAGCAGCCCCTTGCTGAACGGAGAGCGATGTTGGCTGAAGCCTCATCACGTTTGGATTTTTCCTCGGTTTCTTTTATGGATCACGTTGGAAATTAATCCTGGGTTTCTTTTATGGATTCCCCACATTTTTTGGGCATACCTCTGAGTTTTGTAGCATTTTCTCCAACTTGCTGGCGCAGTAGCCACAGGAGGAAGAAGTGTATGAAACAGAGAGTGTGGGAGGGACCGATACACTGGTCCCTACCCCTCATTTGGTTTCGGTTTCCATACCCTTAACCTATGTCATTACACATTAGCTTATGCATGCCTGTGTTTAGACGGTTTAAATACGTTCCATAACACCCCTAGATGCACAATTATTTGGTTTGAATAACCTGTTGTGACATTTAGTCATTGATTCCGGTTTATAGTAACTTTCTTTCGGTTGTTACAGACTTGCGATGGCTACGGAGCGGAGTAAGACGGCGCCGCCAGGTGCTGCAGCGGGCCGCCCGGCTAACGACTACGACTCGGTGATGATGGTACCGCCTTCCCCTCAGCCCGGGGCCCACATCATATCTGATCCGGACAGGGACAGCGAGCCGGAGGTACTCACAGTAGTACCTCCAGATTGGGTGGCACGCATGAGATTGATGGAATTCAAGCTCCAGCAGGTACAACCTCTACCTCGTGGGAGGAAAAGGCCGGATCCCTCGGAGGTAGACTCTGACAGGGAGGATGTCTCGGAAGAGGATCATTCCAGAGAGACAGACTCGGCACCGGAAACGACAATCACGTTTCCCAAAAAGAAAAGAAAAAGCAAGAAAGCACTGAGCTCGTCTGGAGACGAGTTCACAAAAGAGAGGAAGGTGGTCAAGAAGACCAAAAAGACCAAGAGGAGGAAGACAAAGAAAAAGATTCCTCAACCACAGACTCCACTGCGACACTGAGAGGGCAGGCTTGTACACCAAGATGGGCGGCAAGATTAAGAAGAAATGTCTGGTGGAAAAGGCCAAGAAAGTCAAAACCACTACTATGATGCGTAACACCATCAAAGGGCATTTCAATACGTTCAAGCCTGCAGAAGTGATCACTAAGCTGGGAGAACAGCTGACTGGGATCAAAGGCATCCCAGATTCTGTCGTCAAGGAGATGTACCGAGATGTCCATCTCAACGACGACAGAAATAAATTTGAAAATTTACTTCATACAGTACACTAGGGGGTCCGAGGGGCCCTTACAGCGATTGCGCCAGTGGCCAACCGCATGAAGACTGAGAACAAGTTCTCGTCGTTGGCCAGGATGATGGATAAAGGCATTGCGGTGCTTACAGCCACAAGCAACTTCCTGACATACAGATGGTTTGAAAACGTTTTCAAAGCCGTCTGTACGGATGCAGGAAAGGAAGTATAAAGATCACGGATAATGAAGGGAAAGAGTATACTCTTTTCCTCGCTCCTAAGCCAATAAAAGGAAAGCCTCTGGACAAGACCAAAATGTTTGGTGGACAACTCCAGTACCTCTTTAAAGATGTAGAAACCGGCAACAAGTGTGGCAAGCACATGGATGCCACAAAGAAGTCTGTGGATGCGAGTTCATGGTTCCGAAAAGCTAGAGGGGATTTTCGAAACCGTCGGACCGCCAGAGGACCTACGGCTTTCAGCCCAGAGGGCGAGGACAACGCCAGCCGTACGGATGGAACGACGGAAACCGTCCTTTCAAGTGGGAGTACACTCCCAGCAAGCCGCTCCCCCGTCCAGGGAACAAGTAGAAGTTGCTACGCAGACACAAGACGCCATAGAAATACCAGTAAGAAATTTTAATGCTGGCAATATTCAAAATTGTTTAGAGGAATGGAACTTAATTACTGATAATTTAACAGTCTTAAGTATTGTGGAAGGAATTCGTATTCCATTCACACAAATACCTGTACAGGAAAACATTCCTTTTCCCCATCGATTTAATTCAGACGAGCGGGAAGCACTAGACAACCAGGTGCAAGAATTTTGTGAGAAAGGGATTATAGAACCCATAGACCCGCTAAGGCATAAGGAAGAACAGTTGTGGGAAATACAGTTTATTGACACAAGATAGTACTGTACCTGGCTGGTCACAAACCGCCGAATTAAAAAAAAATGTCCTCTCGCCCAAACGGTGAGTTAGTTCGGCACGCAAGCCATGTGGCATATCACGAAGGCGCGGGCCGGTCGAGCGCCGTGGTTATATAGCTGCTAGTGGTGGCCCCGAGTAGAGGGCGCATAATGCTTAGTCGAACCCGCCCGGCGCTAGTGGCACCGAATACCGTAAATGCCAGAACCACCGCGCAGCCGGCGCATTCGAAACGCTAATCGTGAAACCTGTTGACAGGGGAGGACAACCGCCCCATGGGTGCCTACACCGGTATATATGCGTATATATACTATCTGTAGACCCGCTAAGGGATAAAGAAGAACAGTTGTGGGAAATACAGTTTATTGACGCAAGATAGTACTGTACCTCGCTGGCCGCGAAGCGCCCCCAGCCAAACTAGTAGCCCGACAGGGCCGTCACGACACACATGTCCGCTCCGAAATTGGAGATGCGATATAAGCGAAAATCACATCCGAAGACAAGTCCCCCCCCCCCCTAGTTCTAATTTCTTCTAAAGAAGCCCCCTGCAACCCAAGAAAAGTGCAGCCACCATGGCGCAAAGAATGGCATGAGAAAACCTCCTTCTGAAATCCTGCACACCCAGAAAAATACTTAGTTGCACAATTCAGAACCTGATACTCCAATGGCTTAAAACCACCCCCAGGCGAAGGCACCTGAAAAGCCGGAAACATTTCCAACAATGGCACCTCACGGAAATGCTTCCGAGTCCAGTAGACAGCACATAAGTCACGATTAGACACCTTAGCGATCGGAATTAGCAATTTGCGCTGCTTAAACTGGATAGTT
Source organism: Branchipolynoe longqiensis (assembly GCA_030323885.1). Classification (NCBI taxonomy): domain Eukaryota; kingdom Metazoa; phylum Annelida; class Polychaeta; order Phyllodocida; family Polynoidae; genus Branchipolynoe; species Branchipolynoe longqiensis. Next base: position 115,139,742 of record CM059186.1, on the reverse strand, counting down.
TTTGAACGTCTAACTGTAATAAGCATGGCCCAACTAAAGAACTTAAAGTACCCCCTACATAAGACAGAGTCAGACTTAGTCAATTGGCATTTCCTCAACAACCCTCTGAAACCGGTTAGCAAAGCGGCGCGAATTGGGGGAGCCTTCTGAACGGAGAAAAAAATTCAGGGCAGACAAATAATTGGTAATTGAACTAAACTTGAGGGATCTAGCCAACCAAGTGATATAAAGCCCCACCTGCACATCAGGGCATGGCAGTGGACTCAGGAACCCTCGATAATCGTCCACAAAGAGAAATATTTCCTGATCTGTACTGAACGCGTGCTGCGACTGCTCTCCGCATAATAACTTGAACGCAGCAGCGACATCTCCCGATGCAGAAAATTAACCCATAATCAGACACGACATAATCAGACACGAAATAGTTGGCTACAACACAATAATTCGGCCGAGTCCGCCGACATAATTCGAGACCTATCCGACTGAACTGTCCAATGACTGAATGAGTCGCAAATCACATTCCTGTCACTACTCAAATGAACAGAACCAATCTGAAAATTATAATTACATGAAATCCAAAACAACTCTCTAATCCAGTTCATTACCTGTTTACTCCTACACCGCCCGGACACCAAAGCCGCACAAACAGTCATATTATGGGTACAAGTAGGAATAACAGTAGTCTCAGAAATATAACCATTGTTTAGTTCAGCAGTCAATTGTCCTGAAATAAAGTTATAATGTTCCTGCAAATGAACAGTCTTATTGGTGCTGCCATACCGTGCGCAACAATCATAATTAATCAAGTTGAAACCGAAAATGAAACCCCTCAAAATATAATCTCTATCTCGAGCACCAAATAAAAATAATTCGGAAAAAAACTCGACAAGGCTGCAACTGAACATCATTATTAGCAATGGTCGACAGTGACAAATACCCTGATAACAGTGCACAGTGACAGAAAATTCAACAATACAATTATTATTTAAACAATCCATTGCACGAACCCTGAAACAGTTCAAGTCGACAGACACGGTCAACCAATTACTTCCCAAGTCAGTCCAAGCAATTAAACAATCTGGCCAAGCACTGTCTGTGATATTATCCTGCGCAATGTTCAATGGAGCGAGTTGAGTGTGCGTAACATGACCGCCCTGCACCGCCCCGGTGACTGCCACGCGCTGCACGTCATGGCAATTGTTAACAATCTTGACCGCCGCGGGCACCGAGCCGCATCGAGCACCGGGTTTTCTAGAATACCGGCGCATTCGTGTGTTCCGCTACATCAGTCCTTCCTACACTTATCCCGCCGTTGCGATGTCGTACCGCACTTTCCACACCAATGACCGTAACGGCATGCTTGTTCATCTCGAGAACAACCATCCTCACTATTAAAATTATAGCAGGGATGCGTGCCATCCTTCGTATACTGCTTACCCTTTCCCGACTTCTTTACTTGGTTAAAGTGATTTGTTTTTAAACAATCGAATGCATAATACCTCAATGTCAACTCCGAATTCCCCAGATTGAATAACCCTCCTCCGCCGCCAACTGACGAACACCCAAATCGTAGTTCACATGCGCCGAAGCAATGAAGCGATCAGACTTCGCTTTCCCAGCCAAATAAGCGACATGTCGATCAAAACGTCGTGGGCTAGGGCCCGCCCACCATACCCTGCCCCGACTATCATGTTCGCTTGTGCCAAGACGAAAAAATTGAAGTATCCATATTATTAAAGATCATTTTTATCCTGAATAAGTAGGTAAAGATTGCTGGACTCGGATGTGCTTCCTTCTCCCTAGCCCATGACTATCCGAGGCTTGTACCTTGGGAAAACAACAATTATCCATCATCTATACCCAGGTAAGATTCGTATAACTATACTATCTATTTTTATGTAATTTAGGCACGTTTGACATGTTTTGGTGCCATATTAATGGTATTTGGGTGCCCAAGAATACAGGAGGGTATTTATTCTTGGGTACTTACTGGTTTTTTGGTCGTTTTAACGATATAAAGGTGACTCAAAGGTGCAATAATGAGCTCCCGCAGTAGTTGACGGCGACTATGGATTTAAAATTTTTTTTTTTATTGAGGCTGTATTTATTCTGTCCATAGCATGTAAGCCTGGGTACCCAGGCTTGTTTTCAATGCTGGCCAGCTGTAGTGTTGGTGTTGTCTTACCAAACAGTAGCTGCTGATAAGTTATTTGATTGTCTGCATTTCAGTAGCAGATAGATAGTCTGTTGGTACGCTTAGTAGTCTATGTTAGTTTTTTTGGGCCCTCTTGGCATTGTATTTTTGTTCTATTCTTATTACTATGTTAGTTGTTTTCTTAAGATTCTATGTTAGTGTTTTGGGGTTTTCTTGAGAAGAGTTTTCCGCTTTTTTCTACTTAATTCTATACTAGCCTATTTTACGGATTGAGGCCCGTAAGGGGTTTTCCGGAACCAGGGTTTGTCGATTTATTGAAGTAAACCAACGAGAGCCACGGCAGTAATTGGAATTTAATTATATTTAGAACCCAAGGATACAAAAGTTATATTTTTTGGACTGTATTTCGGTCTTGTTAACGTTTTGAGATCACTCGACTGGGTGATATTACGCTAGCGCAGTACTAACGTGCTGACCTATATTCGTTGTTTACTGTCGCCGACACTACAAGGCCTGTAAGGGGTTTCGAGTTTCATTGTTTACATGTGTTAAAATGCCGCCCGTTGCCATGTGTTAAAATGCCACCCGTTGCCGAACGGAGAGAGGTGTGGTTGGAGCCACACCTCGTTGGGACTTGTTCCTGGGTTTCCGTTAAGGATTCCCCACTGGTTTTAAGGCGTACCTCCGAGTTTCGTAGCATTTTCTCCAACTTGTTGGCGTTGTAGCCACAGGAGGGAGAAGTGTAGGGAACAGAGAGTGTGGGAGGCTACCGATACACTGGTCCCTACCCCTCGTTTGGTTTTGGTTCCATACCATTCACCTACGACATTACACATTAGCTTTGCTTACGCCTGTGTTATACGTTCTCCAACACCAGTAAATTGCCGCCCATTGCCGAACGGAGAGAGGTGTGGCTCTTTTTCCTGGGTTTCTGTTAAGATTCCCACGTTGTGTTACTAAGGCGTACCTCCGAATTTCATAGCATTTTCTCCAACTTGTGGCATTTTTAGCGACAGGTGGGAGAAGTGTACGGGATGGAGAGTGTGGGAGGCTACTGATACACTGGTCCCTACCCCTCGTTTGGTTTTGGTTTTGAAACATAACCCTATGACACTCACACGAGAAAATTTTCTCATGCCTGTGTTGGAACGGTGTAAATACATTCTCCAACACCAGTGAATGCACAAGCTAGGTTTCTTAACCTGTTGTGGCATTTGGTTGAGCCCACTCTAACTTTCATTTGATCGTTACAGGTTTCTGACATGAGGCTTAGTATGGCTACAAAGCGCAGTAAGCCCGAGGCTCCCATATCTGATGATGAGGACTTGTCACCGGTGGTGACGGTTCAAGCCTCCCCGGTACACCCTGTGTTGGGGGAGGAATGCGGGCCAGACGCCGGTCCTGATGGGCTGGAGGAGCCGCTCATGAAGCTGGAGCAGATGCCCCATGCTAGATCTCAGAAGAGAACAAGGAAGGCGGTCCCTGAGTCAGATGACTCGGAATGGGAGCCTTGACGGCGATTGCGCCTGTTGTAAACCGTATGCAGGCCAAGAACAAGTTCTCGTCGTTGGCCCAACGTATCGATGGGGGGATTGCCATGCTGACAGCCGCCAGCAACTTCCTCTCTTACGGACGTTTTGAAAAGGTCTTTAAGGCGGTATGTACCGATGCCGGTAAAGAAGTGGCAAGTGACACCAACAATGCACGGTTCAGGAGAGGGCCGTCCAGCCCAGGGGCAGAGGACAGCACCAGTCCTTCGGCTGGAACGAAGGGACTCGTCCCTTCAGGAGGGAGTTTACTCCCCAGAAGCTGTTCCCCTGCCCAGGGAACAAGTAGAGGTTGAAACGTGAACTCCGGTGGCCACGGAAACACCTGTAAGCATTTTCCAGCCAGGAAAAATAGCAGTCCCTCTGTAGCTGTTTATTTGAATAAGTGCAGATGGCAGAGTGTTGGTCTCAAGATCAGAGGGTTAGTGGTTCGAATCTTGGAACCGGAAAACTGTTAATACTAATTGTTTAGATGAGTGGCAAATTACGGATAATTTGACTATTCTGAGTATAGTGCCAGGAATATTCCCTTTATGCAACACCCTTTACAGGAAACAATTCCTTTTCCATATCGTTTTGATGTAAACGAGAGAGGGGCATTAGATAAACAGGTGTTAGAATTTTGTCAGAGAGGAATAATAGAGACTGCTGTTCATAAGGAAGGCAAATTTATTTCAAATTTATTTTCGCAACCCAGGCCAAAGGGGGAAATCCGCATGATTCGGGATTGACAAGGCTAAACAAATCGGTTACATATTTCAGAGGTTTTCCCTCGAAACGGCTAGGGTTTTGGTCACGAAAGGATCCTGGCTTGCTAGTGTGAATCTGAAAGATGTCTAGTATACGCTACCTATTCACAAATCAGATAGGAAATTCCTCTGGTTTGTTTGGGGATGATCAACTCTATGGGTTCACCTGTAAGCCTAATGGCTTAGCTTGTGCCCCTCGTTTATTTACTAAGCTGTTGAAACGCTTTTTCATAAATGGCTAGAAAGGGACATATAATGTTCCCATATATTGACGATTCATTTATAATGGGAAAATAATAGGCAGACTGTCAAAGAGCAGTTGATGTTTTGTGTGAAACATTCACTAAATTGGGATTTTACATTCATGACAAGAAATAAGTTTTTACTCCAACCAAAGTTTTAAAATGTTTGGGTTTCCTGTTAAACACAGAAGATATGACCGTTTCAATAACACAACAAAAACTATAGAAGGTTTTCACCACAGCAGACCCATTTGCTGCAGTTAACGAGGCCTAAGATTAGGTAGGCTGTGGTATTAATAGGAATAGTGATAGCCTATGCCCCAGCTATCCTATATGGGAAAGCTATATTAAGTCACTAGAAATAGACAAGAATTTTGTATTAGCACGTACAAAAGGCAGTTTGAGAGAATGATGACTATTTTAACAAGAGCCTTAGATGATATTCAATGGTGGTATGCCAACATTGAGTCTCTTCCCAATCCAATTAGAATGGGTGAACCCAACACTATTGTTACGACAGATTGCGTCACTAGAAGGATGGGGTGCTCATAGAGATCGTCAGGCAACTAGAGGACGTTGGTTAGATGACGAAATTGCAGATCATATGTTAGAACTTAGTATAGTTTATTTAGGGTTATGTAGCTTAGCGCGTATCCCCCAAGTTTTATATTAGAGTGTTGACAGATAACACTACAGCGATGGCTACATTCATAACATGGGAGGGACTAGGTCCAAACCTTGCAACAAAGTAGCAAAATTGATCTGGAATTGGGATCAGCAGCATGCTATATGGCTAACAGTGGCGCATATCCCAGGTAGTCAGAACACCTTAGCAGACAAGAAAAGCCGTCATTTTCATGATCACTTGGAACGGTCGTTGAGTGACAACATATTTAAACAAATTTGCATTAAATGGGGCACACCACAGGTAGATTTGTTTGCATCACGAAACAACTACAAGATAGCTAGATATGTATCGTGGCACCCAGAGCCAAATGCTTGGCAAGTGGATGCGTTTTTCCTTGGATTAGAATAACAAATTCTATTATATATTCCCACCATTCAGCATTATCAGCAGAGTGGGCAGGAAGATAAGAATGGATCGCACAGATGCAATCCTGATCGTACCCGAGTGGGACACACAGCCATGGCTGGCGACATTGGCATTGGGAGCGAGAGACAGTCTTAGATTTCCAAGAGCACGGACAAACCTAAGACATCAAGGGCCGCTAACAACACATGGAGACGTGTCAACGACACCCCTCCTGGCATTCCTTTTTGAATAAACATTTAGACAAATTTGTCTAGACAAAATTACCCAGCGAAGGCTCGTCTCGCATGCCTGGAGGAACAGTAAAATTAAAATTATATACTAGTTATTTAAGAAAGTGGGGACTTCATTGCTTGCTTATGAAAGTTAAGCCCTTAAGGCCTACAATAGCTCAAGTAGTAAGATGTTTACGAATGCTAGAGGATGAAGGGTTAGATTTTGGTGCAATTAATGCAGTCAGATGTGCATTGTTTATTATCCTACTAAGAGTAGATGGACAAACAATTGGTAAACACCAGGTGATTCACTGGTTCTTAAGGTCGGTTTATGAAAGAAATCCACCTAGGCCAAAATGTAATAGATTTTGGGATGTATTGATAGTCTTTAAGCTGTTCAAGTCTTGGCCGAGTAATTGTCATTTAGATATTAAGAGATGGGATTTAAGTTAGCAGTTTTATTACTGCTAGTCACAGGACATATGGGACAAACAAGTTTGGTGTTATCCCTAGATGGACTGGAGATTGATCGAAAGGAGGTGACGTTTGATTTAGATGTTACTAAAATCAAACCGCACAGGGGACCGACTGTCCATGGTACATGTGAATAGGTTCCCGGAAGATTGACGTCTTTGTGTAGTGTCAGCCATATGGGCTTATATATCCAAGACAAAAGAATTACGAAATTCTAGACAGCTTTTGGTGATCCTTATTAGACCACACAAGGTGATTTCGAGAGACACACTCGCAAGATGGACCATCAAGCTACTAAAGGAAGCAGGCGTCGATACTGGACAATATGCTTCCCACTCAACAAGAGGAGCGACGGTCTCGAAAGCAAGACAGCTAGGGATCTCAGTCAAGAAAATCCTAGCTCATGCAGGGTGGAAGATGGCTAGATGATTTGCAAAACATTACAACAAATGACTAGAAAAGTCAAGCGGCCTAGCGACATGCTTACTCACTGATTAACAAGACAGGTGAGAAGTTACAAGTATATGTTGTTGGATACTCATGTGTATTGAAATAAGAATGATTAAGGATAAAAATGAGGTTACGTAAAGGTCTCACTAGGCTATGAGTAGTAGCCTGTGGCGTAGTACCGAGGTAAAATAGTATAGTTATACGAATCTTACCTCGGTACAGATGATGGATAACTGTTGTTTTCCCGAGGTACAAGCCTCGGATAGTGGTGGGCTAGTGCCCACCCACCCAACCCTGCCACGACTATTACGTTTGATTGTGCCAAGACTAAAACATTGAATTATCCATATACGTTTAAGATCATTTTTATCCTGAATAAGGAGGTAAAGATTGTCGAACCCAGATGTGCTTCCTTCTCACTAGCCCATGACTATCCGAGGCTTGTACCTCGGGAAAATGACAGTTATCCATCATCTGTACCCAGGTAAGATTTGTATAACTATACTATATATATATATATATATATATACACCTGGTCACTTATATATAACACGGGAAAACAAGAAAGAATTTCTGAAATTGTATGTATGCATGTATATATATAATATATATTATATATATATATATAATATATATATATATATATATATATATATATATATATATATATATAACATTATATATATATGTTTGGTGGTGCCTGAGTAGGATGTAAATAGACAGTAGTGCTGGCAGGTCTGGGTGTGATTGCACTCAGGGCCTACCCCTTCTGCTGGGGTAGGGGTCACCACACTCAAACGGTCATGGTTGGTGGTGGTCATAGAGTCATACAGCTACTGGTGGTGGGCAGACCACTGGTATCCATGGAGACCAGGAATGCTGGATCCCTATTGGTAGGGCCAGGAATGCTCGATTCCCATTGGGGGAAGGAGGTGGTGTGATACTCTACAATGAACCCATGTAACTATATAAGCAATAAACCAGACTGCTGGACGCTCTTCTATTGTACTTGACTCTCTTCCTTTCTCTTTGTCTGTATTGTTTTCCTCATAGCCTATGTACACAGCCACAGATCCGAGTATTAGATTCTACACTACGTTGGCATCCACCCCTACTGTAAAGTATGGGGTGAATCTGTCTAAAAACCTACTTATTCCCTTCGATATCAGTACAGGATTCATTTATTATTTAAATGTTATTTTTAAAATGATCTATTATTCCCTTAGCTCTGAGACATTGATACCTTGATACCAAATATACCGAGTTTGATAGGTTGATTGCTTGTTGCTTGTTGCTTGATTGCATGTTGCAGTGTCAGGACTTAAACAAGAAGTTTATCATTTGGGCGGAGACAACAGATTCAGGGAGGGAGTTCCATCTATCTACAATCCTGTGACTGAAGCTGTGTTTCCTCAAGTCTAGACAGCATTTTTTATTTGCTGTGGCCACAGTAGACCGTATCCTCCTTACATTTTCAAAGAGATCCAAACATTCAAAATATAATTTCACTGGAAGTTGCAATGATTCAAAAGCAATATCCTTTTTTATTTTTTTTAAATATTCCAATATTTGAGTGCGATATGTGCATTTGAATGTTTTTGACTTTCAGATCTGTTGTAATTGTATTATCTAATGAATTGGAGAAGTGGCTTTTTAGTTATTATCGAGTTTAACCTCCATAAAGTGATACTTTCAAATGCACATATCTCACTCAATTTTTGGAATAATTAAAATAAATCAAAAATCGTATTGCTCTTGATTCTGTGGAGTTTCCAGTGAAATTATAATGGAATGCTTGGACAGCTTTGAAATTTTATCGAGGGTACCTACATTAGATAAGACAAAATATCTGAAAACTGGAAGTAGTTTTATCCCGTGTTGTCTGAGCTTCTTTTTTTTTCTTTTTTTCACCCATCAATGCTGACTATCTCTGGAGAACAGGGTTTTCTGCAGTTGTTGTGACCATCAATTTCCGGGTTTTTTCCTGTCAGATCACTTTCATCTCTGGAATATGAAAAGCTATGCTATCTCCTTCATCAAATTGCTTTTTTGTTTACTCAGGACAGCCAAGTGCCTTTCCTTGTTGCTTCTGAAGAACTTAGGAAGTGTTGCGAGTAGTTTCCTAAAGTGATGCCCAGAAATGGAACTGTATATGAATATATATTTTTTAATATGTCAATTTTCCTTCAAGAAATCTACTTGTCTAAATTTATTTTTGTCAAGTCACTGCTCTTTCGATCGCTTCATGGAATTTTGTTTAATCTAGAAATTAGGACAACTATTTTTTTTTAGGTTGGTGATCGTTGTTCACACAAATCAGGGTTGGGCGTGCTGGTTTTCTGTGTGTGTGTTTTTCCAGTTGTGTATAGCGTCTAGGGTATGACGTAGATGTAATACGTAACTATGTTGCACAGATTATGTGCTTACAAAAGTTTAATTGCTGCTAGCCCGGCACATTTTAAACTTTTTTTGTTTGTTTATTTTTAATTAAAAAGTTAAAAATCAAAGGCGGGCGATTTTTCAAGTACGTGCGGTGATGATCACTAATTTGTTAATATTTTATTTGGCCTTACTATTACTTCGTACGGTTTTCACTTCGCATATTGACTGTCGTTTTCATATTAACCAACAGCATGGCAGGCAATAGGAAACCTTTGAACTTCACATACCCCTCCGATACTAGAGTGAGCCGGGGTGAACCGCCCGACAAGAAACGTCGGACAGACACTCCCCCTCCTGTCGGTGCAAATGTGGGGGACGACCTCTGGGACGACGACCTTGACCTGATGACCCAGGATCAGTTTGAGAACATCGACTTTGAGATCATGTCACAGCAACCATCACATGACCAATCTAAGCCTGCAGCTGCCACGCATTTCAAGTCCCGCCGAATGGTTGGCCATGGCACAGAGCGGAGTTTTTCTGAAGGAAATCTACGATCGATTAGCGCTCGTTCAAACACTGGCAAAAATGGCGGAGGACAGGGGACCAGACTGATTGCTAGTAAGACTGATAATTCCACTGCCGATACACCTCTGGCAATTTCAAACCTAAACCTAATGACCATAGCTCCACCATATAAGGTGTCCACTGTTACAGCGGATGGAGGAAATGCGCATTCCAGGTCAGTTGATGGAACATTCACTGCATCATTAGCAAATCGCCAACCAGCACAGTTAGCTGATGGCAAGGGCAATCAGCATTACCAAAGACAGTCCTCGTCAAGCCGCCTCTGCCCCCCGCCCAAGGCTCCTGGTCTGGTGCCATCATCGGTTAAAAATCAACCCTCGCAGTTGATGGGATCTACGGGCAGTTGTAATCAGTTTTCTCCCGCTCTGCCAAATTCAGCTGTCGTTGTCCCATCTCGAACGGACTTTGTTGATCTCACGCAACAAAAAATATTAATGCTGGAGAAGGAACTGAAAGAAGTCAAGAAGGAAGTAAGTTATCATTCGCTCCCCATGTGTCACCGTGGTTTTTGTGGGGTTTTTTGGTGAAGGCTTATTTACCCTGTCCATAACGAGTAAGTCACATCGCGGCTTGTTTTCATCGCTGAACAGCAATAGTCTCAATTTGGTAGTTGCCTTGTCATCTTAACTCTTAGTAACTGGCCTTACTGTACACCAGGGTAATTCACGATTGTTAACCCCACAAGTGTAACAAATACAAATAAATGTCAATTCATTTATGGTATAAGGTGTACAGGTCAATAATTTTATGGATTTAAAAAAGAAAAGCTTTAAGCCACTCATGTGATTTTAGGTGTTGCTAGACACCTGAGATATACAAAAACAACAACCATCAAACAATCACCCAATTAAAGCCACAATCACTTTAGAGAGATCCAAGTCCAGCTGTCAACTAATACTGTTATGTAAAGCAATTCTATTTCTGTGTAATCTGCATGTGCTTGCAGAAGGAGAAGGTGAAGCAGCTGAGCTGTCAGAAGGAGGGTGAGGTGCACATGTTGCGGGGCGTCCTACAGGAGACCAAGCAGGAGCTGCTCAACTGCAGGTGTGAGCAGGTGAAGATGCGGGACCTGCACCGCAGCGAGCAATCGCAGAGGGAGCTGGAGCTGCTCAAGGACGTGGAGAGAGTGAAGACGCAGATGCAGTTCGCCGAGCGTGACCGGGACGAGCTGCACACGCGGTGCAAGCTGCTCGAGAGGCGGTGCTCGGCCGGGCCTGGGGCGGAGGGTGCTGGGCTGCCTGTTGTCGGGGTTCCCGTGCATAGTCCCCACCGACGGGCCAGCCCAGGCTCCAAGTCGCCCAGCACTCCGAAGGGTGGCGGCTTCCCCAACCGGGTCAGCTTCATGGCCGAGGAAATGTCGAGAGTGAAGTCCTCCCCGAAGACAAAGCCGCCCGTCTCAACAGAAGCGGCTGGTGAGGATATATTTCTTAGGGGATTTTGAGTGAGTGATTATGTGTGTGTGAGTGTGTGGGTGTGTGTGTTGTGGGATTCCAACATGTGACGTTCAAACCCTGGCCGAGTCAAATCAAGACATATAAATTGATACTTGTTGCTACCTAGCATGGCACTCAGCATTACTAGGATAGGGCAAGAAGCAGTGGAATGAGGAAGACCAAGTGTCTGTACTTGAAATTGTTCATGCCTAATCAATGAATGCAATAACAAATGTATATATAAATAAAGCTACGATAAACACTAAATATATATTTAACTTTTTCTGCACCGCCCAAGCCACCTAATCACAAAATAATTGATAACATGTCAATCTGTTTCGTTGTGTTTTCAGCTGCTCGACCTGAAATATCAAAACCACTCAAACCTAAATGGCGAAAAGGAATGTTAGTCGATATACCAAACAGTAGAGGTAAGCAAGTGTAGACTAGATATTGTGGTTAAATGGTTCTAAGGAGTCTAAATAACATAATTAGTTACGCCACAATAAACATGATGCCAGTGAGTGATGATGGTGTTTAAAGTGCTTCATGTTCTTATATAACCCTCTCGTAATACAATGAATAAGTATATTTCTATTTATAGCACAAGTAGAGCATACAACCCATCACAGATCGGTGTGGATTCATAGAATTTAAAATGTTTATAATAATGAGAAAAATAAATGAGTAGCAGAGGTAATAAGACCTTATTTGTGTCTTTAAAAAAATAAATAGGGAACCTCACTCAGCAGAAACAAAATATGTCAACTAATACTGTTATGTAAAGCAATTCTATTTCTGTGTAATCTACAGGGTGGGTATCTAGACTATCATCTTAGTGATAGCTGATCTATTTTCTGTGTAATCTATATTTTCTGTGTAATCTACAGGGTGGGTATCTAGACTATCACCTTAGTGATAGCTGATCTATTTTCTGTGTAATCTACAGGGTGTATGTCTGGACTATCGCCATGGTGATAGCTGTTCTATTTTCTGTGTAATCTACATGGGGGGGGGGGGATATCTCGACTATTGCCATGGTGATAGCTGTTCTATTATCTGTGTAATCTACATGATGGACTATCATTATAGTGATAACTGTTCTGTTATCTGTGTAATCTACAGGGTGGATATCTGGTCCAGCATTAGTATCCCTGATGCTCCCACGGGTCGGGGACAGCACTGCGTCTGAGCAGGGTATTGTGGGATTGCTACAGTCGCCCCACAGTCAGAAAGGGACGCCAAACGTCGCCTCCAGTGATGATTTCGAGACCACCGTGAGGAAAACTAACAGGTAGCTTTGGTCAGTGAGTCACTGTTGCCTACAGTACTACTCGTTTTCAGCGACTGCTATGATTGGCAAATCCCTGGCATATGCTAACAATTGTTCAATGTACAAACTGTGTTTGTCTCATTTGACTGTCCCTCTCATGGCAGGACAACATTGGTATGGATACAGAGCTGTTCTAGGTAGGTACTACTTACTGTATTGTGATCAAGAATCCTTTTTCTTTTTAACACAAAAAAAACACTTAATTTAAAGTTAATTTCAAATAATAAGCCATTTGAACAAGTTCATTCCATTAAAGGGCTATGAGGTGTGGTTGAAACGCCAAATGAGCTGCTTTTCTAACAATATGATAAAAATTATTTAGGTCATAGCCAGTGTTATAAATTAACAAGATTTACACAGATATGTGTGGAACTACTTCACCTCCAGTTGGATTTTCCCCAGTCCATTAACTCTTTAGTTTACTGTTATTAATCATACCTAAGTGTGGAGTTGTCGTTGGAAGAAGTGGGTGATTTTAGGGATGATTTTAGTTAATTAGTAGATTCCCACTTAGGCTCAGCTTTGCCAGAGATTTACAGAAATATTACTGGAAGTAGGAATTTCTTTTTAGTAAATAAATAATATGAGTACTGTTGTTTCATTGTTCACACCGTCTCATGTAGCATCTGAGGCAAACTTTATAATATAATATAAACAGGATACCCGAATGAATTGAGTGTCGCTTCCCATTTGACAGATCATGGGATCCAAACGATATGCTCAAAACCTGACAAGAGTCAAACCAATGACTTAAGGCCCTGTCACATTACGGCGTATGGCGGGAGCGTATGGCGGCGTAGCGGCTTACGTCATATACGCCGCATACGCTACGCATACGCTACGCATACGCTACGCGTACGCTACGCATACGCCGCCAGTGCCGCAACACCCCGGCGTATGTGAAGCCTATGATGCATACGCCGCCATACGCTTTCATAAATCCGTCCGTCCTATTTTTTTTGTGCATGCTCAAAAAAACACGACCTATGAGGGCGTATGGCCCAAAATGTCAAAACATGTCACAGCACGCTCCCTACGCCCATACGCTACGCATACGCTCTTCATACGCTCCTCATACGCTCAAACACACCCGAAAGTGGCACCCGATGGCGTACGTAGGTTTTCAATACGCTCCCGCCATACGCCGTAATGTGACAGCCCCTTTACAAATTTATAATTGTCACTACCTAGCCTGCTGTTCGCCATTGCTAGGATAGGTCAAGGAGTAGTGGAATGGGGAAGACACAATTTATTTGTGATTGAAATTTCCCCAACTTAATAATCACTGAATGTAACAAGTAAATATTCTCTTTGCAATTCAGGTGGATCCAGATTCTCCACCAGGATTCGCCCTCCTCGCAGGAGTCGGACCCTTCCGATGCGCCTTCTCTCGACGTTCCGCATAACTACCACGCGCTTGGCATTCAGGCCATCTCCAACCTCCTCCAGGTGGAGCGGTCCTCACCCCAGCCGCCTACCGGTGCTCTACTCCAGGGCTGCACGGAGGACTCTGTGCTCCTCCTGCCCATCATCGAGACCTACCTCTGTCAGTATCCACAACCCAGTGCCGCCGCCACTTCCACTTCCGCTTCCGGCGCCGCCACCGCCTCCTCGGCCTCGGCCTCGGTGGGTACAGGGGGGACCAGCTTCACCGGCTCACTCGACTCTTATGATTCGGCCACCTCCCGCCAGAGGTCTCTGGCACGGGAGAGTGCCCGCTACGCCCGCCAGGTGGAGCAGTGGGCGCTGAACGCGCTACACATCCTGTGCCTGCTGATCGACTTCTCTCCCGGCGTGCAGAGGGCGCTGTTTGGCGAGGTGCCGTCGGCGGAGCATGCGCACGGGCAGCCGACGCCGCCTACTGAAGGAGGGCCCACTGGGGAGCAGGAGCCGTCAGTAAGCACTTTATTGTCATTATAATTGTTTTAATTAAATTTAAAGAGAGCATGTTACTTACTGCTGAAGCCGAAGCCTATGGTGTCAGAGTTTTGGTGTGCTTGCCAAAACTAATTTGATATATTTGCACTTCATATATCTCAAAACTTCGCCTTTTAAATTAAAAGTCATTTAAAACTAAAGTAAGGTAGATTATAATCAATTTAATATATTTATCAGGAAAACGGCAGAAACTCATAACCATCGGATTATGCAACTTTAACTAAAATGTTTAATAATAGAACAGCAGTACAAAATATAATATAGCAGATTACAAATAGTCATAAAAACCTGGTTTACCTGCTAAAGGGCAGAGTGTTTCATACAGTACTAGTTTAAACGCAGTTATGTTTTCTTGTACCAACTTATATGTACACTTGATAACCCAGAATAATCCACTAGTGTGACAATGAGAATGCCTGTTACGTGTTACTAGCTATTTTTTGCATCTATTCATAAAACCCATCTACTTTGACTGGCTTGTGTTATTAAGTGGCCACTTGCAACAGCTACTATCGATAGGTTGTATTGAATGTGATTTTGTTTGGAAGATAGGGGATGGACATTGTATATGAGTCGAGGGGGCAGACCACCTTAGTATGTGGTGATCGTGTTTTACCAGGCAAAATGCCAATATCACACTTTAGATATATCTGGATCCAAGTCTTAAGCTGTATAGTTTCAAGTCTAAACTCATCTTACAAAAACATTAAACCTGCCAATTGTCTAGTCTCTAAACATAAACAACAACAAACTCCAAAAGATTACAGATACATCGATGGCATGCATCCGTCCCAACACTGAGATTAAAATGTTCCTGTTTGTACCTTCATTTCCATTAACGCTAGGAATGGTCTCTAACAGTTTTTTCTAATAGTAATTTTTTTTCTTCAAATTTATAATTCCCGTCTCCGACAGCCCTCTATGAAAGTATCCTCTGACGAAAGTGTCAACTCAACTGTTTCCATGGCAGCCTCCGAGACTGGCGCAGATCGTATCGCCCGGTCATGTCATATCCTGGACGAGCTGATGCGCATTGCCAACCCTGTAAGTGCTGCAGCAGACCAATGCAGTGCGAGTCCAATTCTTTTTTGTTTTTTAATAAATAATAATTAAAGCATAATTCGATGTTTTCGTGGACCTTTTCAGTCACAATTTTCATTTTAAAGGATTTTATGAAAATTAAATTAAATTATTCTTTATATGAAAATCTGATTTTTGTCTAATAAAAAATACTTGAATTTTAATGGGTTTTTTTATTGACGATTAAATTGATTTATTTTGACATGAAAATTAGGATATTATTTAACATGTAAAGTAAATTCAATTTTAATGAGAAAAATTAATTCATTCTTAATGAATGGTATATTATTTTATGTGGAAATTAAATTTCTGTACTAAATATATAAAGCTATCCTTGTATGACAGTAAATGAATATATCAATTGTTACCAAACATGCATTTAACAAAAATAAATGTTCTGGTTTCTCCAAGGAAAAAATAAGCTCTACTGACATCATAGAGGTTTCTCTTCAAATCCTTTCAAAGCTTGCTTCTTACAGCCCAACATCTAATCTCACGAGGTGAGTAAATAAGTTATTCTTGTTGTAGTTGATTGTCTCGTACATATTCTATTCTAAATATAAGCATGATGCATTTATGTGTAACTTTACCCTTTTATTGTCACGAGTGAAAGTTCTCTCGGGTTATCCATCCAAGTATATCAAGATAGTTATTCCACCAGTGCAGTACTGCTTGTCCAATGCGACAATATTACAACCGCAATCTTCAATAAGTAGCTGCAACCTCCCCTTAAAGTTGCATATTCCGATGGTTTTGAGTTTCTGTCATTTTCTTAGATACATATGTTAGGTTGATGGTTATAATCTATCATATTTTAGTTTGAAGTACTTTTAATTTTAAATGGCTAAATTGGAGATATTTGAAGTAAAAACATGCTAAATTAATTTTGGCAAGCATGCCAAATCTCTGATATCATAGCCTTAAATTGTAATAAATTCTAATAAATTGACTTAGCATTCTCTTCTGTTTTGAAACAAATGCTTAATAAGTGCACCAGTATCTAAGTTAGATGTGTATGTTCAAATCTAGATAATTGTTTTGGTTGTGAAAATTTGATGCTTTTATCGGACTTTGCAGCTTTAAATAAACAAATAAATAAATAAAGTTGTGTCTATATTAATGTTCCTGCATAAAACTAATCATGAGGTAATTCCTTCAACTCCCGCCACCCAGAACTGGCGCTGTTCTGCCTCACTCTGGTCGTCCAGGGGGCACCACCTCCCACTCCCAGCTGTTTACGCATTTATCTTCTTTCTTTTTTTTAATATCAGAAACTTAAAACCGTCGGACTATGCCGCTTTAACCAACTCTCCTAATTGTGGTTTGGTGCTTAGTTAGTTTGTGGGGATTGCTTAATGCCGTGTCGGCAGCAATGGCCATGATCACAGCGAGAAGTGATCAAATCTTATTTTGTCGTATTATTATCAGGTTATCGCTTTTAAAGAGAATGCTACTTTTGCGTGCGGTCTACTACAGTATCCGTAGTCTACGCTGTGAAATGACCTGAATTGTCCACCAAGACCTCAGCTTGTTTTGTGACAAATATCCGCCTCAAATTGAAGGTTAGGGGTTAGGTAAATAGAAGTGTGACAGTGCGGGTAGACTAGGCTGAGGTGTAAATGGCCCGGTAGATCGCACGCTAAAGTGGCACCCTGATTCTTTCAGTCTCACCTGAGGGTGGGAACAATAAGGTCCGAAGTATAGAAAACACTTTTCTTTTTCTTCTCTTTTTGGTAATCATTTTTTTATTTATTCGCGCATAATCTTTCTTCGGCGGGAGGCACGGGTCTTCCGGTCATATCTGAGCTCGGTTACTTACACAATTTATTCACATAAGGCAAATAAGTTAAGCTGGAAAGTACCCGAATAGAGTGGTTCCAGATTCTACCGATAGATGTCACTAGCTTAACTGGTGGGGTGTAATACATGTGAAGATAGTGGCGGTGAAATTCCAAAAGAAAAATACAATATAGTTGTCTTTTTTTAATATATATTACAAGATGAAGGAGCTTAGGATTAAGAGCTTGATGCCTGTTGCGATATGAATATTTGAATATAATCAGGTATGTTATTATTTTTCCATGCATTCTTTACGGAGATATAGCATGTGAAATCACAGGCACTCGGAGAAAGTACCCGAATAAAGTGGTTCCAGATTCTGCCAATAGATGCCACTAGCTTAACTCGCACGATTACTAAATCGTTATGCACTTCACTAAAGATATTTTATTTCTGTGTAAATCATTAACATGCTGGCAGGTTTGAGTCGTTTCTGGGACAGGAAGTGTTACAGATGTGTCTGATCTGGGACCTGGCTGGTCCGGCAGAACAGCGGCTTCGATGTCATCTCTATGTACTCGAAATTGTCAGAGCACTGTCGCGGGCAGAGGAGATGCTGTCAAAGCTCTGCACTGCTTCAGGTATTGAGCCTTATTGAGCCATGTTGCACATTCTTTTATTGCACACTTGGTATTTTGATTTACTACGGCGTTTGATGCTCTGTCAAATGATACTAATGCCATTAGATACTCCCGCAAGCACTGCTTCGGTGACAGGGCTGTTAAACAACCCATTATGAAAAGTGTCGGAATGCTGGGCTATGCAAATAACTACATATTTTTGTAATGTAATATGCTAAATAGATTGTTCAAATACCCACTCTTTTAGGAGTGAAGAATTTAAGTCCTGTAGATTAATAGACTTTAATAGTGAAATCCCCGTCCTGATATGAACTTAGATGTTGCCAGGACCTAAAACTCGAACAACCAATTAGTGTTCGAATCGAGAGTATCCAGTGGCCACCATTTAGGTTTGATTGCATTCCCTCCCTATTTCATCAACTCTGTGTCAATATAGACAAACAGTTAAAGTTGCATAGTCCGATGGTTTTGTGTTTTGGTAATTTTTCTGAGCTAAATATATTAAATTGATTGTTATAATCTACCTTATTTCAGGTTAAAGTAACTGATTTTAAATGGATAAGTTTTGAGATATTTGAAATTCAAACATGTAAACTTAGTTTTGGCAAGCACGCCAAAACTCTGACACCATATGCTTCAACAGTAACAGGTTCTATCAAATTTTCTCAAGGTTCCCTTCTATGTGGAAATAAATGCTTAATATGTGCATCAATATCTAAGTTAGATATGAAGTCAAATCTATATAATTATTTTGGTTTTTAAAATTTAGCGCTTCATCGGACTATGCAGCTTTAACTGCTGGAACCAGGACCTCCACATCTCGTTTATTCCAAAGCAGTTTTGGCTCTGATTTAGACGTCGTTGTCATTTACTCCTACTGTTAGTATGGGTGAATATTTTATTTATAGTGCCATGTGGTGATGTTATAATAATTGGGGTGAGAAGCAGTGCACATGTACATTTCAGTGCCATTCTTCAATGCTAATTCTCAATGTGCCCACTCATGTAAATTTCAGTGCCATTCTTCAATGCTAATTCTCAATGTGCACACTCATGTACATTTCAGTGCCATTCTTCAATGCTAATTCTCAATGTGCACACTCATGTAAATTTCAGTGCCATTCTTCAATGCTAATTCTCAATGTGCACACTCATGTAAATTTCAGTGCCATTCTTCAATGCTAATTCTCAATGTGCACACTCATGTAAATTTCAGTGCCATTCTTCAATGCTAATTCTCAATGTGCCCACTCATGTAAATTTCAGTGCCATTCTTCAATGCTAATTCTCAATGTGCACACTCATGTAAATTTCAGTGCCATTCTTCAATGCTAATTCTCAATGTGCACACTCATGTAAATTTCAGTGCCATTCTTCAATGCTAATTCTCAGTGTGCACACTCATGTAAATTTCAGTGCCATTCTTCAATGCTAATTCTCAATGCACCTA
Source organism: Branchipolynoe longqiensis (assembly GCA_030323885.1). Lineage (NCBI taxonomy): Eukaryota > Metazoa > Annelida > Polychaeta > Phyllodocida > Polynoidae > Branchipolynoe > Branchipolynoe longqiensis. The sequence continues at coordinate 115,120,235 of CM059186.1, read as the reverse complement.
ATGTACACACTCATGTACATTTCACTGTAACTCTTTAATGCCAATTCTCACTGCACACTCTCACCTCTGTTTTTCCACACAACCAAATAATGAAAATATTCAGTACATGTGTAATTAAAAAAAAAAAATCTAAACACTTATGTTTATATATAGTTTTTATGGGTTTTTGGAGTGTTTTCAAATGACCAAAAGAAAAATTCTTGTAGTTTTGAACTGTCCATGTGTATGTATTTCAGAGGACTGCCTGCTGTTAACCATATACACATGTGTCACTCAACCCCACGGCTCTTGTCTGGAATATCGCACCAAGTTTGGTCTTAAGGTCAGTAACAATCTGTTTTCTTTTATTATGTAGGTACACCCCGCTTAGCGTTCTAGATACATTCCTGAAAACGCATCGCGAAGCCAAAAGCGCTATAAAGGGTCGTTATAGCATAGCAGAAATAGAGTTTGTTTATTGAACTTTGTCTGAGCAACATCTGTGGTCATATCAGGACGGGTCTCGACTTGTGACAGCTTCAATGGTTGATTGTGTTATGTTTGTTTGTTTGTTGTTTAACGTCCTGCCAACATCTAAGGTCATATCAGGACGGGTACCGACTTGTGACAATCCGCACTCATGGCAGCATTATAGTGCTTCCCCACTGGAAGACCAGGCCGCCAGCACCATCACCTGATATCCCACTCAGTCACATTATCCTGACACTAAGCAAACCAGTCCTTGTCCTATCCTAATAATGCCGAGCGCCAGGCTAGGAAGCGGCAAGTATCAATTTTTTAAGTCATTGTTTTGACTCGACCAGTGTTCAACCCCATGATCTACCAACACTGGAGACGGATGCTCTAACTCATTCGGCCATCCCGTCTGGTCTGATTGTGTTATAGTTAGACCTGTGGGTGAGAGCGGTGGATAGAACCCAGGTTTGACTGCCATGTATGGAGGGTGGAGAGTGGTAGTTGCCATGATAAAAGAGCGCTATAGTGAATCAGCGCTAAATGGGGTAGAGCTAAGCGAGGTATAGCTGTATATTACTGTATATTGAGTGTACATTTATAAATCGGTTCACGTCATTTTATGATCTCTGCTGCTGTTAGGCTATTAAACCCCACTCACTCGATATATTTATCAACAAACTGTTTATCTCAGGTTGTGTGCTCCACAAAAGCAAGACAGCGTAAATTACTGCTGTCCTATTTTAAAGGTCGTCTTAGTCGTACCTGATTAGCTGATTATATGTGGCTAACGATAAATCACAATTAATTGCCTTTTTTTGTTGCCTTTAGCAGTATATTTTTGGAGCATTTAATGACAATGTGTTTGCGATATATTTTGCGTAAATTAGCTCTGTGAAAGAGGTTGTGGAACCAGGATACCAGATTTTGTTGCAGTTATTTGTGTGGAGTGCATGACTATACTGGTGGCTTTATTTCAACATTATATTCTGCTGTTAAATTGGGGGGTTGGGGGATAAGTGATACTGTGTTTTGCACATATACTACCCATACACTGGTAAATATTCACATTTGTTTTTAAAATAAAATGAATACAAATAAGTTTTCTTTTAATGCGTCTTTCAGCCAGCCAATTAGATACATGTACGGTTGCCTTTAATTTCCCGCTTGTTGCCTGCTTGGTCATAATGCTCACATACAACGGGGGGAGAGAACTGCCTCCACTCTTCCCGTCTCCCTGCTCCAACCTCGTGTCTCTGGCCTACTACTCATGGCACCCCATGCCAGCCCTACCAGAACCCGCTTCCCCTCTTCTCTCCTGCTTCGCTTCGGAACACCTTCGGAGCGCTGGCTTATGGCTGCGCACAGATCCTTCACTAGCAGGGCTGCTGTTATTTCTGTGCTGACTGCTTGTTCTGTGCATGTTCCAGCTCATCCAGATGTTGTCCTCTTTCATCTCTCACCACCCGTCTGGGATGACCGCCTTGTTGGAAGCAGACTGTCAGTGTGGGTGCGAGGTGAGTCCTGCTCTTTGTGTTCAACCCTGCTTTCTATGCTGATCAGGGTGGCCAACGGTGAGCCAAAATCAGCGCCCCGAAAAGTTGGTATCCAAGAGTCCGCCTTAAATGCTCGTAGTCAGTGAACTCAGCCTAAAATGCTCTTAGTGAAGTCAGCCTAAAATGCTCTTAGTGATGTCAGCCTCAAATGCTCTTAATGAAGTTAGATTATAACAGTGAAGTCAACTTAAAATGTTCTGAGTTATTGAAGTCAGCCTAAAATTCTCTTAGTGATTGTCATACCACCAGCACTATGACCAAGTATTGCACTTAGACACATTATCCTGATGGTTGTCCATCAGCTGGTCTGGTGGTCTACCATCCACTCCAGTTGTCCACTATCCGGTCCAGTTGTCCATCCTTCAAGTCCAGTTGTCCACTATCCAGTCCAGTTGTTCATCCTTCAAGTCCAGTGCACCAGACAGGATAGCCGAATGAGTTAGAGCGTCCGTCTCCCGTGTTGGTAGATCATGGGCTCGTGCGTTCGAACCCTAGTCGAGTCAAACCAACGACTTAAAAATTGATACTTGTTGCTTCCTATCCTGGCACTCGGCATTATTAGGATATGGCAAGGACTGGTTGGCTCAGTGTCAGGATAATGTGACTGAGTGGGATATCAGGTCATGGTGCTGACAGCCTGATCTTCCAGTGGGGCAGCACTATAGAGTCACCATGAGTGCACACTGTCACAAGTCGGTACCTGTCCTGATATGAGCTTAGATGTTGCTAGGATGTAAAACAACAAACAAACAAATCCAAGTCCAGTTATCCACTATCCGGTCCAGTTGTCCATCCTCCAAATCCAGTTATCCACTATCCGGTCCAGTTGTCCACCATCTAGTCCAGTTGTCCACTATCCGGCCCCGTTGTCCACCATCCAGTACAGTTGTCCATCCAGTCCAGTTGTCTGCCATCCAGTCCAGTTGTCTGCCATCTGGTCTAGTTGTCCACCATACGGTCCAGTTGTCCACTATCCAGTCTGGTTGTCTACTATTCGGTCCACTTGTCCATTGGTCATTCCAGTTATCCACCATCCAGTCCAGTTGTATGTCATTCAGTCCAGTTGTCTGTCATCCGGTCCTATGGTCCTACGGTGACCATGTAGCGCATCTGAGAGCTGTTTGCAGGTGGTGAAGACGGTGACGCAGCTGCTGTACCACGGCCTGCACGACCAGCGTGCAGCGCCCTCTGTGGCGGGCATCGACCTGCTCCAGCAGGGTGCCGTGCTGCTCAGCACACTGGCACAGGGAGGCCGGCCCTTCACCCAGCAGCGGCGGGAGATAGAGAACCAGTACATCGAGGTGGTCATCGGCCTCCACGTCGTCTTCAAGGAGTTGCCAGACATGCACGAGCATGACGGTATGTTGTGTAGTTTAAAACTGCTACAAGCAGGGTAGATAAAAGATTCACCGTCTACTTCAGTAGTTTGAGTTGGGGTGAAGAACAACCCTATATAAAAAGTGGAGAAAATGTAGGTAAATGAAATGAGCACATGCATTTTTAATTGAAACAGCAAAATATATTCTTTACATACCTTGATATTTTTACCCTCAACTTTTGAACTGATTAGTAGATTAGTCCAGTAGATCAATAAACTTTAAAGTTTGAATTGTCAACATGGCAGCTATTGGCAGAAAGTTGAGAGGTTCCTGGGTAATAATCCAATCTAGGTCAGGAAGAAGTCATTTTCATTGGTGGAGGTAGTCAGGTGGTGCAACTAGTTAATTCGAACATGGAGGATTTACTACATGGACTTTATCACTTCGAACTGATTTTGTGTCATTATGCCTTGGTATTATATGATTTGAACATTCTGGAGAGTATATTTTGAGGGAAAACATATACAATTGGATTGTAGCTATTGTACTTTAATCAAAATAAGGTAGGAATGCCAAACTAAGACCATTAACAGTGAGACCCATTTTCTTGAAAACTTTTACATATGGTTGTAATTCACCTCCGAACAGAGTCGGAGGTGAATCTTTTATCTACAATCAGGGATGAAAGATCTCCGCGTTTTCCTGGATTTCCGAATGTTTGTTTATTCTTTGATTAACGTTCGCAAATATACGAAAAGAGGCCAATTGGTGGAAGTTGTCGGCGTCGAGCATGGATGTTGGCGTCGATCGGTATAATTATAATTTAGCATTGACAGAGGTTTTGGAAAGTCTTGAAATTTATCCTGAATGTAAAGATCGAGAAAATACAACAAGATGATTTGTTTCTAGGATAATTTAATATAAAACAAAGAAATGCATGAGACTTTAAGAATTGCGATGTTGACATCTGTTAAAGTTGTCGGCGTCGATCATTGGATGTCGGCGTCGATCGCTATAATTATAGTTTAGCATTGACAGAGATGTTGGAAAGTCTTAAAATTTATCCTGAATGTAAAGGTCGAGAAAATACGACAACCTTATTTGTTTCTAGGATAATTTAATATGCACTACACTTTTAAGAATTGCAACGCCGACATCTTCACTTGACTACCGATTGGCCCGTTTTCGTGAGGCTGAGTTTATATATATATATAACAACAATTGATTAGTCTGAATCCTGTTCTTATGATCTTAGATGTTGCTAGGACATGAATCCTAAACAGATGGCGACAAAAAAAAACATGCGGATATTAGGTTGTTGGTTTTTTTTTTAATTCGCTCTCATAGCTTTTTTTTCTTTTTTTAAATTCGCTCTCATAGCAATCATATTCCTTGTTACTTCGAAAATATATTATGCCAACTTTCTAATCCAGTTAATTACTTTGGTTCGACAATATATTTTTATGGATAAAAATGTGAATAAATTTGTTATCTTCTTCCGTTGGACTTCAGAGGTAATCCAGACACTATGGGACTTTGATGTCGAGTACTCGCACGAGGCGGACGAATCAGACGACGCCATGGAAACCACGTGACCCGGCCCTCGTGTGTACATAGGTACCGGCTATATCGAGGTTAAACGACGCATATATACAGCCACGACCGTTGTATCGGGTACCGCGCTTCTATGTGTAGGCCACTACTTTCACATTCATCAACAAAGAAATCCCCACTGTACATTCAAAGCAATTAAAGGGGAAGAAATTCCCTACCTGTGTATATATTGTACAGTCCCTATTTTAGTTTTGTACAGGTGTAGCATAACTTGTTCTTGTCGCACTCACATTCACGCACAACCCTCGTGAATGGGGGGGGGGGGAGGGGGGGGGATTAGGTCTTAATTTCAAAGTTGCATCGTCCGTTGGTTTTGAGTTTCTGTCATTTTCTGAGAATAATATATTAGCTTGATCGTTATTATCTACCTTACTTCAGTTTGAAATAATTGATTTTAAATGGCTAACTTTTGAGATATTTGAAGTGCAGACATGCTAAATTAATTTTGGCAAGCACGCCAAAACTTTGACACCATAGGCTTATGCAGTAAGAGATTCTATTAGATTGTTCCAGTATTCACTTCTAAGTGGTGACAAATGTTTTAATAAGTGCACCAGTATCTACGTTAGCTATCTAGAATCAAATATTGATAATTATTTTGGCTTTGAAAATTGATGTTTTCATCGGTTTATGCAACTTTAAATATAAAACTTTACAGAGAAACTTGCATAGCGTGCACAGTTGATACTTCTAAAACTGGCATGTGACAAAGTAAGGCAGTTCTAAATCCACCCATGATTCCGGGTTACTGTGCCATTCATTCTCTTACCATTGACATCAATACCAAATAGGAATGCCATAGTGGAGTGCTGGGGAGAGGGCTTCAGTATCAATTCACCTGTGGGTGCTATGGAGTATTTTTCCAGGTGTGAACTCGGATCCTTTATGGTAGCAAGTGCCTTTTATAATCATATATTATTCAAAGGTATTCTTTAAACACCATAACTCCTTTATTATTCAAGATAACTCCATGAATCTTTTAGTGAAGCAACTTCAGGCAGTTATCTAAGGACGGATTACCGGAATTCTCAATAGTTGTTCTATTAGGTGTTTACTTTATGGTATGAATATATAATTTGTATCCAAAATGTAAAGAATTTAACTCTGTGTGAGCAAAACAATTGAAGCTACCTAGAAAAAATATGTTCCCCTGAGGACATTGATATACATATGTAAAACATATTTAAAATTCGTGAATGCTATGTTGGACAGCTGAGATTTCCTGCATGATAGTTTTGTAAAGACAGGTTTGGTGGCCATTTTGACTACCTAATTAGCATAATTTATGCCAAAATATAATTTGAAAATGTACTCCAATTATTAATCTTCAGCTTGGTACTTAAGGTTTTTGGCTAGTTTCAATAGTTTGATAAATGGATTTAAAAGGCACTTGCTCTTAATGCTATTTACTCTGACGGACGACCTCATTTTGGGAGGCAACCCCTCGTATCATTTTGCTTTATACAGTTCAACATATCAAATGTCAATCAAACATGTAGAACAGACCACACGTCAATCAAATAGGTAGCAGCTGATTGAACAAAAATAAACTATTAATTGTGATAATATTATGGATTCGTTTTTCACCTTCAATTAAATTAGTCATGATTTCGTTGTTGGATACTCCGTCCCGCCCCACCCTTTTGTCCATTTCCCGGGCCACCCACAAAGTAAATGAGGTAATTACAATACAGGAAGTGATCGTCGGAGAGGGTCAAAATAGAATGGCATGATTGGGGTTTTACAGCCTGGCAACATCTGGGATCAACACGGCTACCGACTTGTGAGAATAAGTGCATATTTATGGTGGTTTAATAGTGCTACTTTATTAAGATACCGTGTAGTTAGCAGTATGAAGCAATATTCTACTCGTTCACTTATTTGGACATTGGGCCAAACAATCTATCCTTTCCCACTGTGAGGCCGGGCGCGGTGGCCTAATCGGTAGAGCGCGGGCCTCGGGTGTGGAAGGTCAGGAGTTCGGTTCCAGGTCGAATCAAACCAATGACTTAAAAAGTGATTACTTGTTGCTACCTAGCCTGTTGCTCAGCATTAAAAGGATATAGCAAGGACTGGTTAGCTCAGTGTCAGGATAATGTGACTGGGTGGGATATCAGGTCATGGTGCTGGCAGCCTGATTTCCCAGTGGGGCAGTATTATAAAGTTGCCATGAGTGCGCACTGTCACAAGGGCCGTAATCGTTTAACACGACCCAGGCGACTCTGGTCACCCGAGTCATCAGAATTTCAAATCGAACACCGCAAGTGGAGTCGAGAAATACACGTGCCGTGTGCAAAACTACCCGACCCCAGTAACCCACCTCTTGGCTGGGGTTTGCAAGGAGTTATGATGTCACAGTTGTGCTGGTACCGGCCTGCAGGATAACAGCCACCGGTACCAGTCATGCATCTTTTTTTTGTTGTAAAAACATAGATTAATGAAATGGAGTTATCACAAAACTATGCCATCATAAAAATAGTTAAATCATATTTTGCTTAATTATATCGGCTACTAAAAAAACAAATAAAAGGGCCACCATTTTTGTTACCCGAGCGTGGAGAAGCTTATTCGATTATTCGACCCGAGTCTGCACAATGTGCGCATGCGCCAAAAAGTAGCTCATGTGACCAGTCGATTAATCGATTACGCCCAAGTTGGTACCCGTCCTGATGTTGCCAGGACATAAAACTCCATAAACGAACCAACCCAGTGTGAGAATCTGCGCTGATGGTTGTTTAATAGTGCCGTTTCACTGGGATATCGTTGTTGGCACCATGATACAATATCCCGAGCTACTAAGCCACGCCTTCTCCCAATGATGCTAATCACGCAACATAGCAGCAATTTTGGTTTCACTCAATTGTGCCTTTGCATGTGGACTATATTAATAACGTAAATGTATTATAACGTGATTGCGACGAACATCATTCTACTATGTAGGCACATAAATGAAGAAAATGCACAGCTTTGGATATTTTTTAATTTGTTTTATTAACTACGAATCAATTATCACAGTTTTAAATATAATAAATACTGATTCGCTCATGGGCATACCGTTTTATTAAAAACGCCCTATGTAGCTATGTGTGTGTTCAATTATATAGTATAAGTCAGTCAGTCAGTATTATTGTAATACCCTTACCTGCAGTATACCATCTACAGGATAATCCTATCATGAGACCCCTCCATTAAGGGAGTAAAGTATTAAATTACTTCAGTGTTCATACTTTAGACATTTTGAGTAGTAGAATCATGAAATATTTAACAAATAGCAAACACAAAGATGTATCAGAAAGTAATCTCGAACTGACCTGGTAGACCCAGTGATGGTGTGACCATACAGAATATGTTATCAGCACTATTTAGGTGTTTAATAAATATACCTAGTTAAATAAGTTTTTGTCAACAGCACGCAACATTTTCCTTCCAATTATCGTATCATAATGTTAAACCCTTGATGATCAAAGGAGGAACATTTGTATTCCACAGCCAATCTTCAAAAGAAGTTATTAATACATATGTCGTATGTCGTGATTATTGGTTAAATCGAATGCGGATAATCAAGATCAGGAGAGGTTTAGTCATTTTAATATAATTTTAAACAGCTTCACACTATGTACAGGTCAGTAGTAAAATCTCACATATAGATTCAAAATAGTCTCCTTTAAATAGTAAATATAATGATAATCTCGCCATTCAAAATAAAACAGACATTATACGCCTGATCACATAAATATTTGGGTAATACAAATCAGCAGCAACACTTGATTCGCGAGGGTAGGAGACGCAGGCACAACTTCTGCAACTCTCCATTCCGACTTTTGGCTGTTGAGTTTGTGCCCACCAATCAGAGAGTTCCACCGACGCGCCCCCTACCGCCAGCCACAAGAGCTCTCCACTCTGCGGCGTTCGATACCCCCGGCAGGGGAGCACACAAATCTGACATTACTATTAGGCACCAATAGAAATAGCTATCTTATAGTTGCATCGTCCGATGGTTTTGAGTTGCTATCATTTTCTGAGATAAATATATTAGATTGATTGCTACAATCTACTTTACTTTTGATTTTAAATGGCTAACCTTTGAAATATTTGAAGTACAAAGATGCCAAATTGATTTTGGCAAGCACACCTAAACCCCGGCAACATAAGCTTCTGCAGTAACAGGTTCTATTAAATTAACTTAGTATTCCTCTCTATGTGACAACAAAGCTGAGTTAGATATGTAGCATAATGCCTAGAGAAGCGTTTTGGTTTTGAAAATGTGATGCGTCATCGGACTATGCAGCTTTAAGTTAAAGAGTTTGGCATTTGGTGATCTATACCTTTGTATTGATAATATTATCATAGCAGTTTACCACATTTGTTGCATTACAGCATCTATGGTCATAATACTGAGGTAGTTTGGAAACAAAAGTAGTTTCTCAAACAAACGGAACTTGTGTCGATATTTTAAAATCAGAACTTCGATTATAATAGAACAAATAAACACACACGCACTCTGATAGTTTTGCTTTGTTGTTGTCCCCGATTCAACTTATTGTAAGCTATATCGTTTTGTCCAACCACATATATTATTCAAAGGTATTCTTTAAACACCATAACTCCTTTATTCCAGTATTATTAATACGTTATTTAAAGCTGCATAGTCCGATGAAGCATCAAATTTTCAAAATCAAAACAATTATCTAGATTTGATTCTACATATCTAATTTAGATACTGATGCATTTATTAAGTATTTGTTGCCACATAGAAGGGATTACCAAGCCAATTTAATAGAACCTGTTACTGCAGAAGCCTATGGTATCAGAGTTTTGGCATGTTTGCCAAAATTATTTTCACATGTTTGAATTTCAAATATCTCAAAAGGTAGCCATTTCAATTAAAAGTTACTTCAAATTAAAGTACGGTAGATTATAATTTTTTGTTTGTTTTACGTCCTAGCAACATCTAAGGTCATATCAGGACGGGTACCGACTTGTGATAGTGCACACTCATGGCAACTTTATAGTGCTGCCCCACTGGGAGACCAGGCCGCCAGCACCATGACCTGATATCCCACTCTGACACTGAGCCAACCAGTCCTTGCCCTATCCTAATAATGCTGAGCGCCTGGCTAGGACACGACAAGTATCAATGTTAAAGTCATTGGTTTGACTCGACCAGGATTCGAACCCACGACCCCATGGTCTACCAACACGGGAGATGGACGCTCTACCTCATTCGGCCATCCCGTCTGGTGTAGATTATAATGATCAATTTAATATACTTATCTCACAAAAATGTCAATAACTCAACCATCGGACTATGCAACTTTTACCAATCCCAATTTATATGTAAAGTAAGTCTGATGGTTTTGAGCGTCCGCTATTTTCTGAGACATTCTATTAATCATTATAACCTAGGTTCTATTAAGTTAATTTAATATTCCCTTCTATGCAGCAACAAATGCTTGATAATTGCCTCGGTATCTAAGTTGGGGATGTACGATCAAATATAGGGAAGTGTTTAGGTTTTGAAAATGTCATGCTTACACACTTGTCAGTGGCAAGCCGGTCAGTTGTCAATTATATAACTTTTTTGTTTCAGCAGTTAACAGTTACGATGCAATTGAACTACTTATGGATGAGATAAGATGGTAGGAACAATATAAATAATAATGTAGTTAATGTAATGCAATTATGTAGGTAATGGTTGCAGGATACATTAGGATTTTCTTGGTCAACTGTAGCGTTGTGGTTATTATGTTTATTAGTTTGGTTAGACATTACAGGGTAGAGGGTATAGAGGGTGGGGAGTGATTGAAACAAGGATTTAATTCTATTCTCAACATCTGTGATCCAATCAGGTAGTTTGATTAACATGTCTATTTTGAGTTCTCAACCTTCAATTTGGATTTGAAAAATATTGTTGCATTTCTTGTTTTGGCAGAGTTAGTTCAAAAGTTGGCTGCTTGGTACATAGTTTGTTTTTGTTTTAGTTTGTTAATCCCTTGATGCGGAACTTTCAACAGGTTACCACCTACTGCTCTAGTATTGTAACTGCTTGTATCTGTGTATTTTAGTTTGTGACTTAATCACAATGCAAAAAGTACATGGTAGTTGCTATGCTGGTTGACCTGTCAACTACTTGGTCTAAACATTGGAGTACACATTTTTCACCCTACCATTAGTTATATGCACTGATAATTACAAAAACATAATATTTATGATGCAAATATGAAGATGACTAGACATAATTGTAGAGTAATTCCCAGAGTTTATTCGCACGGGCACAGAACAGTGCGATTTGAAAGTATATGGATGGTGTCGGAGTACTGCCCCAGACCCTTTATATAATCTTCATATAACCTTTATATAATCTTTATATAGTCTTTATATAATCTTTATATTACCTCTATATAATCTTTACATAGCCTGTATATAATCTTGATATAACCTCTATATAATCTTTATATAACCTTGATATAACCTTTATATAACCCCAGTCTGCCTTTTAACACCAGGTTATACTCAGCAATGATGGTATGGGAGGCAAAGTGAGAATCAACAGTTGAAACTGGTTCAAAATGAGTGAATATCTATCTACATGAGATTTAGCTGTCTAGCGCTTTCCCAATACCGTAAAACCTCTACTATATCCTGAGTTTGTACTTTATCGCATAAGCCACATTTATAAGCATCCACGATGAGACGCACACCAACTTTGAGACGTACCCATGGCCCCTATCGGGTTATTAAGTTTCTCTATTACAGGCCGGAGTTAAACCCTCAAAAATACAATTATGGTAGTTGGCAAAAAATATTTGTAGTACCTGTTTACTGCATACCAACAATACTAATTAAGTCTATGCGATAGGAGGGGTGGCCGAATTGGTAAGAGGCCTCACTGGCTTCCTGTGTGACAGATCGTGGGTTCGAACCACGGCCGAGTCAAACCAATAACTTACCAAATTTATACATGTCGCGACATAGCCTGGCGCTTGGCATTAACATGATATAACATTACTTGTTTGCTCAATATCAGGATAATGTGATTGAGTTAAATATGGGGGTGGTCATGGTACCGTGGGTGGGGCCAGTTTCCCAGTAGGACAACACTATAAAGTGGCCCTAAGTGGACCTTAGATGTTGCTAGGATGCAAAACCCAAAACAAACACACACCGATTCAAATCAGCCCCCCACACTTTCCTTGCTCGTCAGGGCACAAAACAATTAGATCTATTTATAGAGTAAGACCTCTCTAAATCGACATACGTTAAATGGTCGGTTTAGGATTTTTCTTTTATTGTTATAATGATATTGTATGGGCGACCGTTTGGTACCCAAATAAAGTGATTGATATAGGGGAGTGGTGGATCTGTAGAGGTGATCGTTATTTTGGGGTAAATATGTTTATTCTGCTGAATAAGTCTTTTGTCAGTGCCGAAGCACTGATCTTCCAGCCATTTTTCAATTCAGGGTTATTTACACAAAAGGTATATAGAATAAGGTATCCAATAACTGTTGAATACACAATTTGCAGCATGTAATACAATGAAATTCTGTAACCCAAAAGTTCCATAGCAATATGGTAACAGTGTCATATAACTAGATCAATATTAGTCAGATCAATGTGAGTATTTACATAGTATTTAGAATGTAAGCAGAAGTTATCTCCTGTATTCAGTTGGTAAAGTTGTAGTAAGTTTTAATGTTCAGTTGCAGTTAGGCAAGCGGTATATAAATGTCAGTTTGTTAGAAATATTCTAGTGTAACTCTAGTGTAGTTAGGTATGTGAGTTTATGAATTATGTTGTTGAGGTGGGGTTGTTAATAATACACTTGACCAGCTGTGACCAGTGAAGCAGTGGTTCAGGTTAGAGAGGTTTTTCTGTAGTTTAAAGAAACCAAAGGTGTCGATGGACTTGTAAGGGGGGGGGGGGGAGGGAGGATTTGGGTTTTGGTGAGTGGTTTTTTTTGTGTGTGTGTTTAAAAAAAAAAAAAATCTTTGTTTACGCTTTCTAACACGTTTCCATTGTCTTCTGCACCTTGACCTCTGAGTACTGCTCGGCTTTGATGTCGCTGATGCTGGGGATGATGAATGACTTGCGGGGGATGTTTACCGGCCAGTTGAACACCTGTGAGGCGCACTCCTCGTCAGTGAGAGGCCGGATGGTGCGCCTGTGGATGCAACTCCGCGGCTTGTGATAAACGCTGAAACACACACACACATACTAATCAGTTATTTACCGGTATACCATGATGGTTGAGGCCTGAGAGCCTCTAGTGTAAATATCGACCGAGGCGAAGCCATTTAAGGATAGAGGTCAAATATGCATCACAGAGGTCAAATGGACTCAAATGGATTCAAATTCCAAATTAAGGCGATAGTGTATTCATAAAATGATCTTAATTATAAAATAATGCAATTCTGATCCAGTAGAAGTAGAAATTGAAATGATTGCTGACATAGGATACCTACAATGTCATAAATAATGTCATGGGGGTGATGAAAATGGGAAATATTGCGCCTAGAGTGGGACTCGAACCCACATCTCTTTGCATTCCGGGCCAGTGTGCTAACCATTACACCACCTAGGCTCCCTGATATCAAGACACTACCCATGCCTACCTGTATATGTGGTTACCTGCCTGAGAGGTCAGTGCAGCCTACTACACTGGTCCCCTTGGAATTCTAAGTCTTTTAATGCTTACAATTACATACATATAGGCAATGCACTAACACATAGCATTTGAACAGGGCAGGTTCAACAACCATACAGCGCTTAGCATGTATAGGATCCTGGTCACGGCAACCAGTGTCATGGGGGTGATGAAAATGGGAAATATTGCACCTAGAGTGAGACTCGAACCCACATCTCTTTGCATTCCGGGCCAGTGTGCTAACCATTACACCACCGAGGCTCCCTGATATCAACACACCACCCATGCCTACCTGTCTATGTGGTTACTTGCCTGAGAGGTCAGTGCAGCCTACTACAATAATGTACACTTTTATATTAATTACACTCCGCTATTTTATTTTTTTTTTTTTTAAATTAGCACTAAGGATTGCAGTGGATATCACCTTGGACAATGTGTTGCCATCAACATTTGAAAATTAATATTTGAAAATACCAACCCCATTATAAAAATGTGTATGGACATCAATCTAATTCAGGAGTTCATATATGATCTTCAAAATCTTAAATAATTTATGCATCTACCCACATAATTTATATTAATTTTTCCTGACACTGTTTATAGTAAGTAACGCCCAAACAAACAAGACAGAGGACTATACTTGTGCACTAAGCCTTGCAAATTGTGGATGAACTGTGACTATTTTGTTCACTGTCGTGAATTGTAACGAATTGCAATACAAGTAATGCAGAATGCCATGAAATAGAAAAACGTGCATAAAATCGCGATGCCTTTTACTATTGTGTAACAGTAATAAATTGCAAATTGATTAGAAATTTCCAAATTGATGAGCGATTTCCAAATTGATTAGCGATTTCCAAAATAATTAACAATTTCCCAAATTGATTAGCAATATTCAAAGTCAGGTGCCTAGCTTCCATATATGCAGGTATGCAGCTGCGTAACACCTACGATGATAATTTTCTTTTTAATAGATGATGTTTTATAGCATTATATATTCCATCGCGTTTCATTCCAATAACGTTTTATTCTATCTGCGTACCACTTGAAAATCCAAAGCTAGGCTCCTGATAGTTAAACAATTTCCTCATTGATTAGCAATATTCAAATAGCAAAACAATTCCGTAATTGATTAACGACATTCAAACAGCTAAACAATTTCCTACTTGATTAGCAATATTCAAACAGTTAAAGAATTTCCTAATTTTTAATATTATACTAAGTCAAATACTTTCCTAATTGATTAGCAATATTCAAATAGCTGAAAAATTTCCTGAATGAATAGTGAGTTTTTGACAAATACAACTTCCGGAAACCAGCATCTTTCCAGAGGCACCACTTACTTAAAGTCTTGGCCCTTCAGCTGGTGGAACTTGGTGCGTTCGTAGTTGCGGATCGGGATAATGTTGTGCGCCATCACCCAGCTGTTCTCACGGTAAGGTCCGGGTGCAAAGCCGGGGCCCTTTCCGCTATCATTATCAACAGCCGGCAGCAAGGGCAGCCCAGCCGCCCGCCTCGCATGGTCGACGCGCGGGTTGAGGACCACGTTCAGTGAGGGGATGTCGCTGAAGGTGTTCGGCTCCGAGCTCAGTGACAGTTTCTGGGGCGCGTCCTTCAGCAGCCCACACATACGGTCCATCTGGTTGCTGGACTTGAATCCCTGCAGGGTGGCCTCCGTTTCAGAGGCGTGCCTGTGGAAGTGCATCTGGACATCGCTTACGACAACCTTGGACTTCCACTTCTCCTGGTCGGACTGCCGCATGGCAGTCTTCTCCTCCTTGAGCTTCTCGCCGGCCAGATGAATGGTGGCTGGCTCGTTCACCCCGAACACTGATGCGGGCTTCGTCCAGATGTTGAAGTCCTCGTTGCGCTCCTCCCACTGGAGCCGGTCTCGCTCCAAGGTCGGCTCCAGCACATTCGCATGAAGTATGTTCTCAACCCATTCCTGTCAAGGTCAGGGTCAAGGGTCAAACAATAAGGATTGAATCTGAGCAGCTTAACACGCGAAGAATGACCAACTATAAATGATATAATCAACCAATATAAAAATCATAGTGCACTGGATTATTGAGTACAAGCGACTACAGGTGGCGCCACTGAGAGTGAAAGGCTGGAGATGATCGAATTGATGTGTAAAATAATAAACGTTTATATACATATATAGTATAGTTATACGAGTCTTACCTGGGTATAGATGATGGATAACTGTTGTTTTACCGAGGTATAAGCCTCGGATAGATGTGGGCTAGGGAGAAGGAAGCACGTCCGGTACCAGCAATCTTAACCTACTTATTCAGGATAAAAATGACCTTTCAATACAATGGATACTATTATCTTACCGAAATGGTACGCCAACGGAATAGATGTGGTAGGGTGTGGCGGGAGGGCCCTAGCCCACATCTATCCGAGGCTTATACCTCGGTAAAACAACAGTTATCCATCATCTATACCCAGGTAAGATTCGTATAACTATACTATTTTACCTCGGTAAACAGCCTCTAGCTAGCTCAGGCTAGGGAGACCTTACGTAATATCATTTTATCCTTAATATTCTTATCTTTCTTATTATATAATTCTATATTTTTGTTCTCACCTATTCTTGTTAGTTGGTGAGCAAGGCGTTTTGCAATGCCGGTAGGCTTTTCTTAGTCGTTTGTTATAATGATTTTGCAAACGACTTAGCCGTCTTCCAGCCTGCGTGCGCTAAGATATTCTTTTCACAGAAATACGAGCAACCTGCATTGGAGACCATGGAACCTCAAGTTGAGTGGAAGAGTAATTTGCTCGTATCCCAACTCAGCCATTTCAACACCGTTTTGTCCATATGGCAAGGGTTGTCTCGTGAAATTGCCTTATGTGGCTTTATAAAGTCACCACTAGTTGTTGTAATGCACGTAAATCCTTTGTCTTAGAATTTAAGCCCGTATGGCTGACACAACACATAATTTCCGATCATTCGGAAAGCAGTCTAAGTGAACCGTAGATAAAGGGTCACCTAACGTGTTCGATCTGAGCAATTGTGCTAAATCAAACGTAGCTTGTTTCTTGTCTATTTCTAATCCAGTTAAGGATAAAGCAACAATCGTCTGTCCTCTGTGTCCCGCTACTAATAATAACAGGACCGCGACCTTAAAACCCAATTGTTTTATATCTAACCACGAGTTGTGAGGCCAAGCCTGAAACAACTTAAATATTATAGAAACATCCCAAAACCGACTATACTTTGGTTTTGGAGGATTCCTTTGATAAATTGACCGAAGTAGATAACAAAGGACATAATGTTTTCCAACTGTTTCGCCATCAATTCTAGGTAATATAATTGATAACGCACATC